>UELU01121806.1:11016-27697 GCA_900490025.1 Megastigmus dorsalis
GGGGGGGGGGGGGGGGGGGGGGGGGGAGAGAAAAAAAGAACCGAGGGAAGGGAAGAGGAGCAAAAGCAGGAAAGGAACGAAGGTTTATGCACGTACGTAATTACCTTAATTTCAAATGCAAACGGCCATCCGCGCACGGATTTATGGTTCTGCACGCGTGCGTGTGCGTGCGTGCGCGCGTGTGTGTGTCCAACTCCCCCCGCGCATTAGCATAAAAGGTCAAAGAATAATAAATCTCTACGACGCGCGTATCTCTTTCTCTCTTTCTCTGGGCGAAACGAAGACGGATACATATTATATACATTTTGCTGCGAAATTTTCTTTTTCTCTCTTGTTTCTAGATTAAAAATATATATGTATACAGGTTGAGGAAGCGCGTATGCAGTGCGTTTTACACCTTGTTTTGTGATTTTATAAGTCGGTCTACCTAATTTCTCATGCGTAAATTTATCTTGGGTGCGGGAGGAAGCTGGCGACTCTTGTACCACGACTTTTTGGCGAATTTCCGTGTAAACTGTTGCTGCTGCTGCTGCTGCTATGCAGGGCTGAGTGAGCGAGCGATTGTAAAAAAGTTTTAGCGGATGTCAGCTGAAGTGTGAAATACCGACGTTTTTCACCTACCTTGCAGGGCTTGTGTCTCGAAAGGTGTGCGGATGAGACGATGATATACAGCATTCTTAGTACTTGTTGAAATACCAGATTTTGTCGTTCCTCTAGCTGCAGGATAAGTTCCCAATTGGAGTAATGTGAATTTTAAATGGTTAACGTTTTATTTAATTGTTTTATTTTTTTTCTATAAGATTTTTGGTATTTTTAACCTAAACTCATTGATAAATGAATGATTCATTTGAAGTAGGTATTTGTTCATGAACTTCATATTCAGAAAATTGAATAGTTGAATTTTCGCAAAAAACGCGTTCATATCGAAATGTCCTATATATAAGCTCGTCACTGGAGAACTTTCCACATTTTTAAAATTATATTTGATAAAAGTTTTTCCTAGATATAAGTTTTAAACTATTATTACAGAACTTTTTTTGATACGTTCTGATCCAATATGTATGCAGTCAACAATTGAAAAATATTTAGTATGGAACTATATAAATCATCACAGTAATATAGTTTTATATTTCCTCTGTACAATGTACCCAAAAAGTATGTTTTCAGTAAACATCTTTACGACTTGCATCGTTCTGTTTCAATTGAAGTCGTCTCTTCCTTTGACTTTCACGAGATCATTCTATTATAAAGTTATTAAAGGAAACCAACATTCTCTTAACAAAATCCTCCTTTTCATATAACTGAAGGAGGTTAACAGTTTTTTTTTTAATTCTCGAGCAATTCTTTTTCAATTTTTGTGTACGTTCGAAATAGCATTATTTATACCTAGTTAAAATTTCAAGAAGGTGTACCTCAAGTCTTTCCTCACAGTTTCGACATTTAACACATATTTCCTATAGTCGTATATTTAGTATAGTCGTTCCTACAGTCCTATAAGTTCGCAAGTCATGCAAACAGAGACATTTTTTATTTATATAATATGAACTTTTCGAGAAAATTTTTTTAAAAAACTAATCTGTTGTATTGAAAACAATGCTCTACATATTATACTCATATTTGGGAGATCTGATCTCCACGTTTTCCAGTAATTGTAATGTTCAAAGCATTTGGTTTGTCAAAATCTTAAAACGATTCCTGAGAGCGAGGGAGATAGAACGAGTGGGGAGGAGGTTATGGCCACATGAGGTACGACAGTCCTGTCTAAGCATTTCCCTCTGTCCGGCAATATAACAAAGCAAGCATGGACAGACTCTCTCACGCTAGCGCTCTTTAAACTCTTGTCGCCGATTGTAGCAAGTGAACCTCTTGAAGTACGACCGAGCGCGGCAAAGAAAAAAATTTCGGCGCTTTGCAGCTTCGATGAAGCCATTCGTCTCAAAATACTATCGCCAGCTTATCGTGGAGGACGAAATCTGTAAAACCCGCATTACGAAGTTACACTCTCGGACCATAAAAACCAACACAGCATTCAAAGTTCAACGAGAGAGAAAGAGAGAAAGGAAACAAGAAGAGAGTCGGTTCACGGAAATTTAATGCGCGGAAGCCGTTGCGCCGTATTTTATGCGCCAAAGTCATTAAACATCACGCAGCTCGCACAAAAAGCTCGTTTTCAAAACGTATACGCACACGCGCTCGCATCCATTATCAAAATTAAAAAAAAAAAAAGAAGAAGATGCTCCTCAGGCCGTCGAACAAAGAGGAGACCGTAGATTTGGAGTCGCACGACCGTAGGATATCCTCTCTCTTGTATATACGTGTGCATAAGTGCGACCCCCCGCGATGCCAAGTCGTAAAAGGAGCGAAGACTGCAGCACTGAGATCCTTGTAAAGAAGAATTTCGGAGGGGGGAAGGGAGAAACGAAGACGAAGAAGTGGTGGGAGGGAATGGGGGGGTAGGGGGGGGTAAACGCGCGTTGAAGTTGAGAGTCCCGCGTGCATCTTACAGTCGCGACTTCGGAGTGAGGTTTTGCTGGATAGTCGCGCGCTTATATACATTTCTTCTTCTTTACCTCTGTGGCCGATAGTGTAACCTTCTCCTTCCTTCTTCTTTGCTCTTCTTCATCTTCATCTTTGCTTGATGCTTGTGTGCAGCGCGGTTACAGAGTCACGTGCGATGCTGTTTTTTGTACCTGATGGGGACCCTTTGGAAGAGCGGTTATTTCTTAATTTTAAATTATGCCCGGGAATTTTGAAGACGATGCGTGTCGGTATGCTTGCACGTGGCTCTTGCATCGTTAGCGAAGATGCTCACACACGCATGCAGAGGTTAATAACGTTTTTTTTTGGGACGGGGGGGATGAAAAATTATTTACTTCTGGCGCTACATGGTTTGGTTGGCCTCGGGGCTCTTTTTTAATCTACACGATGTCATTGCTCCGTGAATGAAGCACGATTAAATAAATCAAATTCCAGATTTATCCGTTACAGAGGGTGAACTTTTTGCCATTGCCAGAAGATCGTGCTTTTTTTGGTTGGTGTAGTTTCTATGGTGATGTTAATGAAATTATAAATTTTGGATATTTTTATAGCTCTGTCGGTTTTTTCTCAATTTATTTTTCAATATTGATCGCTTTGATGTTGATGTAGCATTTTCTAATATTTAAAATAAATTCCATGAATAAATTTAATTATGCGTAGGTAATGTGCGAGTAATGCGCAATTGGCGCACCTTACCCAGAGTGTATGAGAGAAACTCTTCTTTTGTAGCGTAAGTAAAGGTGCGAAAAGCGTGAATATTTCCTATGTCATCTACGTATGAGGGTTTGAACTTCTTGTGCAGGTAGATGCTGTAATAATCACACGCACCCGTAGCTTTCCAGAACCTTAAAGTTTGCAAACAGTTACATATTTATTTACAATACCTATTAGAAATAATTGATTTAGTTACTTTTCAAATTGAAAATTAATTCAGATCATTAAATATTACTTTTTATTCCGTTGAAAGGATTCGTAGAAACCAACAAAATGTCACTACGCTTTGGACTAATAAGTCATATATCTTGAAAGTATTTGCTGTCATTTATTGGCATTATGAGGAACATTAGATCCGGTCCTTTATGCAATAAAATTGTATTGCATAGCTTGGTTTTTATAAATTAGTATCAGTGCCAATCTGAAATATTGGCCTTGTACTATTGCAAACCTGACTGCATGCATATTGATTGGCTTTTTGTGAAAAAATTCTTCACTGAATTTACTTCGCTTAATCGATCACTGGCTGATTTAATTAATATTCAAACAATTCTATCTGTATAAAGATTTTCTTCATCATGTTTTTATATATTGTACTAAAGTGCGTTTAAACCAATATAATTTCTAACGACAACTAACTGCTTGCCAAAAATATTTTATTCCCTTTGATAGCGCATATATAATTTACTTTCAAACTGATGTAGTTACGTAATTTTATTTTGAAGTAAGGAAAGGTACTAGGTTAAGAAAAATTATTTCGCGATTCCCACTTTGATCTTCCACTCTTGGTGAACTTTACAAAAATCATATCTTTGAAGACTACCCTGAAGCAACACCAGAAAGTCACCTCAATTATAAATATATAAAAATGAATATATCAATGACTATGAACTATGGTTCACTTGGAGGGCGTTCCACTCATATTCATCAATATAAGATGATCTGTTTTTTGAAAATTATATATATATATATACGGATAACAATCAGCACAAGTGAACTTAATAAGTAAGGAAACTCTAAGAGAATCGATATAAAGAAGAAACACAAAATTGTATATATTTAAAATAATAATTCTAATAAAATTTGGAAATGAAAATGTTTTGGACACTAGACTGCATAATTGCCCATCTTCAGTGATATACATGCAGCTCTATCTTTGACACAAAGGGAAATTGAAAAAATTTTAAAACACCCCCCGTAATCGAGTTAAGGAGGATTAAATGTAGCCTTGATATAAATTTACCATAATTATATTATCAGATCTGAAAAACCAGTACACTCCTTTTTATTAATATAAAAAAAAAAAAAAACGAAAAAAGCCAATTAGTCAAAGCAGCGTCACGTCTATCGCTTAATCGCCAACTTGGCAGGAACAAATTGAAGATCGAGCAACTGACCCTCTATATCCACTTTGTTGTCGACGAAGGAAGACGCGCAAGAAGCGAAGTTTAAAAGAGAAACGCGCGGGACAAAACAAATGCGTATAGAGGAAGAAGTAGAAGCGGAGGCCAGGGCAAAACGAGCCGTGCTTCGTTCGCGCTCCTGAATAGCATCGCCTCGCATATACGTAAATGCAGCGCTCTCGCGACGATAAATCAGCTCGCGCACACATGTATTTTCGGCGGTGCGCAGCGGCGCAGCAAAAGTCAGGAGCTTCATCATTTCGACCTCCTCGCGCACTCCTTCTTCTACGTATATATGTGCCCATGTGTGCGCGTGACGTCAAAGAGAGCGTTTTTTGTCTGGTGCTTATTATAATATTCCTCTTCGTTCTCTCGGGCTCAGAGGCTCTCGCGTATACACTTGATCTACGGCCGTGTTTCGTTTTTCGACGTCGTGCGCTCCTGCTGTTGTTGCTGCTGCTGCATAGGATGTTAGCAACCTTGAGCGCGAGTAAACTTGGACGAAAGTTTTAAAGGGGAAGCGAGACATTTTTTGGCATTGAGAAAGATATTGTGATTGAAAACGGCACTCATTAACGTATAGTGTAGTTGGCAACTAAAGTCCAAATCGAATTTTGTAAGGCTAAGTTCGCGGTGCGTGTGCTTGTCTGGAAATGTTCAAAATATGCTTTCGATACCGCAGGTAATGTTTTTGTGTTTTGTTCCACAGCTTCGTTCGTTATTTTTTTTTTCTCGAGGTCCGCTGTAGGATGTTAATCGAGTCTTTAAACGAAAAATAAATGAAGTATATATAGTAATTGATATAATCTTAAAACATGTAAGTACTTTAAAAATATTTTAAGAACGCTAAAAATACACATTTTTTAAAGCTGCGTGGTAAGAACGAACTCTTCTCTCTCGGGTGGAAAAAGCTGCACTAGGTGAAACTGTACCACTGCACTCGCGTGCGCCCTTTTTGTTCTTAAAGTACGCGCGGGGCGTTCGGCCGCTTTATAATCGAGTGGATTTTCGTTGAAATTTCGGTGTATACGTATGTGTGTGTGTGGGTGTGTGTCTGGGTGTGTGTGTGTGTGCGTGTGAGAGAAAGAGAGAGAGAGAGAGAGAGAGAGCCGCAAACGAGGGGCGGCTCTCACTGCATCGGTGATATATCGACGGTGCGCGAGGAGAGCGCGAGACCATAAAGTCAGGCAATATTTCTCAAGGTCGGCATAAAGAGTTTTGAATTTAAACGAGGTGAGAGAGAGACAGAGAAAGAGAGAGAGAGAGAGAGGGCGCTGCTATATAAATAATGCAAGCGATTTAAAAATTGACCCCCTTATATTCGCTGCTGTGAATTTTTCAAAAACTCGCTTTACTCATTTTTCACGAGCGCGCGCGTGTAGGTGCGTATATATTTCTTGTCGGGAATCCCCGTGTGAGGGATGCATGGTTCTCTTTTGATTCTGTCTGCGTTAATAAAGAAGCTTTTTATGTTAGATCGTCGTTGAGTCGTATTTTACTAATTAGTGGAGTCAGTCAAATTCTATTATTTTAGTCATTCATTATACATCTTCTTAGTGCGAAATTTAAAATGACAAATCAGCAGCTAACAAAAAGGAGAAGAGTTGACAGTATTCTATAATTACAGTTAAAGTGGAAAGCACTTGTTTCCATTAATTATTTCGCAATCCGCAAATGTAAGAGTAGGAGAATTTTTTCATGTTTCATAAGAGAACTGACAGAATTTTCTCTTGTGTCAAGTAGTAAAAAGTATATAGTATTCTTTTTCACGTAGTAACATATTCCATCTATAATTCATAACTTATGGATAAAACATTTTTCATGCTTTTGCAAAAATTGAAAAAGTAATTGTTGTTCCCAATAAAGTATATGACATACAATATAAGCTACACTAAAGTGATTTTTCTGTATTATTGGTAACCATTATTTGAAATTAAGACAATACAATACAATTTGTTATTTATTATTTGTATTTATACAAGCATATCCTTGATAGGAACTCCACTAGTTTCTGCAGCGATAGTCAGACTGAAAAAATGCCAGAAACAGAAGAATCAAAACCAGACAGCTTCGTTAAAATATGTTCCCTAACGAACTTGCCTATGGACTAAGTTGTTTAATCTTCTTTTTCTTATATAAATGATTATAATCTAAAAATGAAATTTTAAAATCATAAGATTCTTTATCATTTCGTACTATAATTTCATGGCACATCGTCGAAATTGCGCAGCGCACTCGTCGTCCAAACAATTAAAACCTAAAATAAACAGCCATCCCTTTTTCTCGTATCTCGAAAAAAAAAAGAAGATAGGTATACACACATAGGCAGCCAGCTAAAACACGCAAAGAGTCGCCAGAGTCTGCAAGAGAGAGAGAGAGAGAGAGAGAGAGAGAGAGAGAGAGGAAATGAGAAGCAGACTCCCCTGGCTCGACAAGGCTCGCGTGGCACACACGTGTTCCTTGTTTTCAGCGCCTCGAAAAGCGTAAAAAAAGGAAGGACTGGTGCAAGATAAAGACACACACGAGCGACCGCACGCGAATAGACGCGCGTTCGCAAAAAGAACGAGAGAGAGAGAGAGAGAGAGGGGCAGCTATCATTGCCACCGAGAGAGTGACTGCAGAGGAACGAGAGAAGGAGAGAGAGAGAGAAAGAGAGAGGCGACGAAGTGTGGGAGAGAAGGAGAGAGAGAGAGAGTGAGCAAAAGCGTACGAGATCCCTGGCCGAGTGGCAGTCGTTCGAGCGAGAGTGAAAGGCTCGAAGCTCTTTCGAAGTGAGAGAGCAGTGAGCTCCTAAGCACTGCTGCTGCTGCTGCGATTCGCGCCCGAGCTCCCGCACTACATCAGTGCTGTATATATAGTCGCGCGACTCTGTGCTACCGGGTCTCCGGGATAGTGCGTGCGTGTGCGTGTGTGTGCGTGTGTGCGCGTCGATGCAGGCGAGACGCACGTGGGTGTTGCGCGAGTGCGAGATATTTGTCAAGGTCGTCAAAGGATATGTATATATGATATGTGAGTGCGTTGAGTCGTTGAATCCTGCTTTATGTGCTACGATGTCGTTAACGATCAGTGATTGAGGTTTTCACGAATTTCGAGGTTCGAGGGCGCGCCGGTGCAGTGTGATCGTGTGATTATGTAGCGCTGCGATTGCAACTGAAGATTCTGCGGCGAGCCTTGCGTGCACACAGTGTGAGATCACAGCGTTGACGGTGATCGCAGATCGGATTAGTGCGCAGAAGATAAACTCTCAGCTTATACACTTGTTGGAGTGAATCGGTTGGGAAAACAAATCCAACAACAGCGTTTACCATCGGGCGGAATTCGAGGGGGGTGGCGCGATGCTCACCTATAGCCTATTTATAACGTATTCGCCATAGCATTGTCGGTAATCTGGTTTTGCTCGCACCACAAAAGCATTATTGCAGCATTCCAGCGAGTTCTTTCGCAAAAGGCTCGCTTTCAAAATAGCTGCCTGCTCGTTTCCCTTTAAATCCTGGGAAGTCAAATTAATCTTTGGCATCGCTTCTTGAGAACAGAGTTCTTGTCTCTTCGACTCGCTTGGCTCTTTCGCTTGTACTCGTAGACGTACGTATATAGATGTGCCGAGGAGAGACGCGTGAGAAAGCGTGACGACAACGACAACGACGACGTTTGGGATGCGCTCGAGATGGCAAGTGCACTGGGCTAGAGGACGAATAAACTGCACTGAGCGTCGCGCTTTACTCCTTTCGTTTCTTTCCTTCGGATGATCGTTTGCGAAATTGTGCACTCGCTGTTTGTACGTTCGCGCGCACACTTGATTTTCGTGAAACGTGTATCGAAGCAGCTGCGCAAGAAAATTAATTGAATATACTAAGCGGCGGGGGATTGCGACGACGAGGAGCAATTATTTTCTTCGACACTTTATATGCAGCGTTGAGAGTTTTACGACTCTTCAGCTGTTGTGTGCGTCTCTTGGCATTGTTTAATGATAATGCAGTTGAGAGGATAGACGGCGATGAATTTAATCCACGTCCGAGTTGAAAATTCTCATAAGACCTGTAGACAGGAGAGGAAGAATTAAACGGTTTGCTGGAGCTTAGATAGGGAGATTGAGCAAACAGTTTTCTCTCCTTTATTCTTATATTACGTAAACAAGTCGAAATTTAATAAAGAGACGTTGGGAGAAGCGAGAGAATGTGCGCGTAATGAAATTTTCCTCCTTGATAAATATGGTGAATTAAAGTTAACGTACGGAGAACCTCGTCGAGGCACTTAAGATGCACTAGGTGCATTCGTTGCTATATCTCCGAGTCAACAGTTTTTAGGAAAGTTCATAAACATATATACTGTAATATATAGTGCTCTATCTAAAGTGTCAATATTTATCCCCAGTAAAAGAAGGGAACAGGAACGTTGAACACAAGGAATTCTGAAAAAGGTCGCTTTATACATACAAAATAAAATACAACCGGTTTACTATCAGCTTAGAAGGATAAATGCGCGTTATTTTCCTAGCATGAACTGACTCTACGATTCATCGTGTCATATTATATCGACACGATAAAATAGCATCAGAAACCTTGATAGCTTATGAAGCTACGGATAAAAGATTTCTACGAAAAATCAACTGTCAATCCAATTGTAGCGGTATCAAACGCTGATTGGTTTTGCCGCAACGAGAGAACTCGCAAAACGCTCATCGATCCAAAAGGCTATCCGACCTATAGACTAAAAACACGCACACACGATCCTGCAGATCGTCGCATATCTCCGACGATTCCACGCAGCGCGCGATACATTTTTCAGCTCTATATACGAGATCGAAAGAAGCACTATACCGACAACAAAAAAAAACCAGGTCAGAGAGGAAAAATAGTCATCGTTCCTTCCCATATGCCGGTTCATTTTTCCGATCGTATGCGAGTTATATACTGCAGGGAGCGGCGATGGTCTCGTCCTTCGTTCCCGACAAAAGCGGGACCAGCAGCGGCAGCGACGACGGTCCGGTCGAAAAAATGCCAGAAGCGGAGGAACCGCCACAGATATTCCGGGACATTCAGGTATGCCCGCACTTCAACGTACATGTATGTATATACGTATATACCTGCTTTGTTTTATGCGCTCGAGAGAGATAGAGAGATAAATCTGGGTTTTCGAGGAGAAAACAGGGTCGTATATTAGTGTGGCTTCGAGCGAAGGGAAATAGATATGAGCTTTGTCGGGGGGCATATACACAGCGAGAGAGTGCAGGCATAGGTCAGTAAACAAACTATTATTCCTGCTGCTGCGACTGTAAATGAGCTTCGGTTGTCGCGCTTGTTTGGCTCTCCGGTCACGAATGCGAAACGCGGAACGCACGCACGGTAAAGAATGGTATATCGAGATTTTTCGACGGTATGAAAGAAACGCAGTTAGCGGTCGGTCGCAGTCCCCCTCTCTCTTTTCTTTTTTATTTACACGTGGATTTCTCTCTTTTTTCGTTGTTTTTTCTTTTCTTTTTTTCTCTTGTTTTTTTTTTTTTTTTTTTGGATGCAGCCTGTTCTTTTGTCTTTTCGGAGGAAGAGCTTGAAAAATACCGCGGGCAGAACGAAATTTTTACGCTGGATACTGCAGCAAGAGTGCATATACGTACATGTATAAAAACGAGGAAGAAGCCTGGGCACTTGCTTATGCACTCCAGTGCATGTGTGCATATATATATATACACACACACACATATGTGTACGCTGCTTTACGGCATGATAATTTCTTTTATTGTTTTTCGGTTCTCTGGAATTTCTCGGGGATGCGCGGAATATGTATGCAAATAAAAGTCTGGCCTCGTGTGTATGTGCGTGTGTGTATGGGTATTATATGCGCGCGAGCTCTGGGAGCTTTCCTTGAAATATACGGCTGCGAGAGAACTGCTTGTGCCTCCCGCGTACGCAGCCAGGAAATTGTTTAAAGTAGATCCTCGTGTTTTTTTTTCTCTTTCTTTCGCTGAAAATATAACGGCGTTATGCTTTTGTTTTTAGCGCTGTGGATTTTAGCCTCGTTAGGCTACACATCGTGATTTTTTAGCGCTCGCGCTGCACGTGCCCACCTATTTTTTTTTTGCTGCGCGCTTAAAAAGTTGCGGGCACATAAACACCGATGAAACTGAAAGTTTTCCGTTGCGAGTTATTAAATACGGATATTGATTTACAGGCGTGGAAATACGCTTTTACCGTTTCTCGAAAACTTTATTAGCCATGGATTTTCACCTTGCGGTTTAAGTATCCATTGCTACATTATACGTACGTGAGATCAGAGTTTTTGCGCGCACCTCGTGGCTGTAACCCAATTTCCTAGCGTCAATGGCGATAGACTGTGACGCGCGCGATTTTTTGTATCATAAACGAGCGAAAATTGCGTAACGCGCGTTTGTACATGGAATATCAAATCAGATGTAAGATGTGCGTTTGCAGTTTGCATATAAAAGTTAATTGCTATGTCGATTGTTCGTCTTATGCAACCGAAACTGTACCGTTAGAAAAAGATTAACCGGTATTTTATCTGTAAAAAGTCACTCGCAGATGGCTGGAGAGTTAAATAAATACAAATCAGCGTTCAATTGTTTCTGAATTTCTCGTTCCAACTTCTTTTCTTGAACGTTCAATTATACAATCGACTCCGGGGAAGCGATAAAACTTAAAGCGCTCGTGCATTTAATTTTACGAATCCCGTAATAATCGGAAAGCGCCAAGCGGTCGTCATTTCCAATAAAGGACGTGCTAAAGAAATTTTCAACAAGAAATGATCGTTTTGCGTGTCGACGAGGCAAAAAGTCAGTCGAGCGGAATGTGCGCGACAGTTTTGTGCTCCTGGTATGTGTGTGTGTGTGTCGAGCGGACGATATAACAGCGCGTCTCTCTCTCTTCCTCTGTCTCTCTCTGTTTCCCCATTTTCGTTTGCTCGCGTCACGACATTTCGAACTTGGAGATTTCATCGACTAGGAATCCCATCTACACTCTTCCGAAATCAACCTTTTCTTTTTTCGTGCTCAGCCTTCAGCGCACTATATATCCATTTAGAGCAGCTCTTAAAAAGAATTCGGTTTCAGATAAAATTTTTAATGCCGTGAGATGTGGAAGAGGAGTTAAAGTTGGTGGGGCAGAGAATGGAAATTTCAAATCTCGGATGCTTCGCGAGCGTATAGTTAAATTATTGGAATTATCTCTGTAGCGCAGCGGAGAACATTGAAAAGGTATTTCGAAATTGCTCTTGGCGATCGTTAGTCGACTCGATGCAAGGGCACGATTAAAGCGAAGCATATTTGCTATTATTAACTTAGTTACGACGTGTTAAATTAGTGATAGAATTTGATGTTGGAGAAAAAAACTGAAGGGGTTTACTCTACGCTTCTTCTCAAAATATTTTATTAAATTTTATTTATTAGTGCAGTTATAATCTTATGTGGAAGATCATTCTGCTGTATAATATAGATAAAAATACAATAGTAAGTTTCATGAGATACAGTAGAAATTACATTGTTTTAACGCTTATATTTCAATTTGACAGTTTTTTGAAAGGAATATGCTATATTACATATGGTCGCTGTGGGTTGGTAAAACAGTGTACGGCTAGATATTGAAAGAGACATTTATTTGATTTGTTAATTTTTTTATCAGTTAAACTCGTTGTTGGTCGGATAAGAATCTCAGCGCAGTGGCGATATCGTAACCAATGAAATTCTACTGAAAATATTTTATCAGTTAATCAAAAATACCAATACTGAAATAAGTCGAAAATCTGAACGTTGACTTACTCCATTTCAATTGAATGCACACATTTTTATTTCACTTTCGCTTTTCTTTTTTATACTTGCATTTTGTACGATGACAATATATTTTTGAGCATCCGAAATCGACTTGAAAACAGAATACAAACGAAATTGGATTTTTGCCAAATTCACGAAGAACCGCAAATGTATTTTGATTCGAACCCAGGATTCTCAGAAGTGAAATTCAAAAAAGTTTCTACGATATAAAAACCAATTCCACTCCTTCTCAACCTGAAACCACAAGAATCCAAACTACTCGGCCTCCAGACGCTCGCCTCTCGACTGCAAAAAAGGCATCAGCGTACTTTTTCGAAATCCGTGTCTTCTGCACTCGCGCGTACATCTTGAATCGGCATGATAACTCAGTCTTTAACGTCGATGTTTCACCACCTCGGTCAAAAATATAATTTTTGATCGAAATATATATAGGTATATCTAGCTGATGGTTAAATAGCTCGGCTATAAAACGACGTTATACAACAGAGCAAGAGATAGAGAGCGAAACTTTTCCTCCTCCCAAGAGTCCGAGAAATTGCGTTGGCGCCAATCTCCATCGATCATGCGGGTGCTACCGTAGAAAGAGAGAGAGAGAAAAAAAGAGAATCGCAGAGCAGCAAAATTAATAGAGAGAGAAAGAGGGGGGAGAGAGGGAGAGGGAGAGAGAGAGAGAGAGAGAGAGAGAGAGAAGAGAGCGGAATTTCGCAAACTGGAAAATTACGAGAGGTGGTCAAGTATAGTAGTCTGCTGGTGGTGCACACGCGGCAACGGCTGCGGAGATCAAAGGCTAGGAACGAGGATGCGGAAAGTACGCCGCGGAAATTTATTATGATTAAAAAGCGCGACTGCATGCGTCTCCGCCTATATGTGCGCGTCTGTGTACTAGCGTGTTGTACGTATAAGTGTGTGGAGCTGACGTTATGGGCGTTTATATACGGTGCAAAAACGCACTCGTGTAAACTGGAAACGCTGTCTCTTCGTCTGTCTTGTACTTTGTGTGTTTTTTCTGCCGGGCTGTGCCTTTGTGGAATTAATAGACAAAGTTTGTTAACTTGGAAAGGGCAGTTTGTTTGTTTTTCCGAGTTTGACGGAACGGACTGTTTTTTCGCGGTAACTATTAGGTACATCGCGCACGGTGTTTGCATTTTATGGGTTGATAGCGAATATTTGTAACCCGAATAAAATGCGCAGTCGACGCCGATCGAAAACGCTTTACTTCAATTTTGACGTGAGCGTAGAACAGTTTTTATTTTGTCAAATTCTTTTCCCGGAATTGTTCCTTTCATTTATCGATTGTAATATGCAATAGCTGAAAAAATTGCGAGATTCCTTTTCGTTTCGATATGTTATGTGGAAGTTTTTTTTTTCGACTTACAGTGAAAGCAAATAAATATATTTATCCACATATCCGTATGGAAATAATGTATATGGCGATTTCTATAAAAGAAAATCAACCATTTCCGAGATCCGAAAGGGCTCATTCTATACATGTGATGCAATGTATTTTATATTAATTTTTTCTTCTAAACTTTCGACGCTGTTTTTGTTATGTAGACTTTTTATAAAAATTCCAAATATACTGTTTTTAATAGTTTAAAGTTTTAATTATCTTTCAAATACCATCATCAATTTTTTGAAAAAACTACAATGCGCGAAAGTTTTTTACCATTTTCACTGAAAAAGCTTATCTTTCAAGCTCCAATTTTATTATTTATAAAACCTGCTATAAAATCCAATTAACAACATTCTTTTCTTTAAAATAGATTAATCAATTTGTATAAAATTCAATATATTTTCTCATGTGCACTACATTTCAACTAACCTTATGCAAAAAACATTTATTGATGAGGTAAACCATTCAAAAGGAAAATTTAACTGTAAACCAATTAAAGCAGTATGTACCTAAATACTCATAAAATCATAAGGCCGGCCACAATTTAACAATTTATCATCTCGTTTCTTATCCCAGAATCCCCTACTCCCAGTACACGCAAACAGTAACAGTACGTCCCACAACTTGCTAAAGCTGCGATCCGTAACAATTAAGGACATCGGAAATCGGAAAATGTACGGCTACCCTAAAACTCATCCCGCATCACTTAGCGGCCGAGCTCACCAGAACGGTAAATTTCACTCATTTAACAAAGCCCGTCGAAGTGCCGACTGTTACATTTTTTAACGAACGTCCTCCACCTCCCACACACGTATATATATAACCGCGGGCGCATGGAAAAAAACCCTCGAAAGAGCTTTGTAATCGACTTGAAAATTATGCATCAATCGGACCACAATTAAGACAGAACTCACTTTCTCTCTCTCTCTCTCTCTCTCTCTCTTTGCGCAACGTCGCGCAAATTAAAGACTCGTTAAAGCGCCGAAGGAGGAGGCGCAGCGGAGGCATCGGCAACCAGGGGCCAAGGCCTTCATTAACAGCTGCGCGCTATGCCGGTATAGTCGATCGAATCCATTTGAAATGCTCGCTTCGCGGTTTTGCATTTCCGCGTAGAGGTTTCGTTCTCTCTCCCTCCCCCTCTCGATTATAACACACGAAAGAGAGAGAGAGAGAGAGAGAGATAGTTAGTTGAGGGTCTCGATTGCTCCAAGTGGTGGTTCGTTAATTTACGCGTTACCTTTATAGATATGTGAATGGGGATGGAACGATGTCAATAGATCGATTTTATAACGACGTGAATAATTGATTTGCATATGCTCTTGTGAGATATCGTTTAGTTTGGTGCGCTTTGAGTGGATGCTGTTGTTACACTATTACGGTGCTAATGAGTGAATGACGTAACTGTCAGAATATGTTGCACAGATACAAGGTCCGGGATGGCTTCGTTTATGTGACAAGATCATCAAGATTTGGAAATTACAGGAAGTTTTACAATGTTTGTGGGCTTAATTTGTACCATAAAAACTCCAAAAGACGTTTTACGTCTGTTTGACATTTTAATTACTCTCATAAAATTACTACTCCAGCACTTTAACCGCAACAATTATACGGGTTGATGACTTAATGATGTTATAATGTTGACAATTAAGAACCGCGAGCTGAACTTTGGCTTCGCAGTTGAATGAATCAATTTTATTCGCATTGAAGCAGTTAGCGGTAATAAGCAAGAGACGGGCGTGTTTACACATTCTTCAAATTTTTCAAACTTATAATACCGCCGTCGTTCCTTAACCATCTCGAGTGGAATAATTAGTCCAATAAACTCGAATTTCTATTTTCTAAGAACGAGAGCTGAGCTGATCCAACATACTCCCACGATTAGTCGCAATAAATGTATTATAACTCGCACTCGAAGAGCCGTTAACTCTCATCGTCGATCAATTTATCGATTCATATTTTAGCCACAGCGAGCCGTCCTAAAATCACCTCTTTCTTTGTCTCATGGGTAAAAACAGGACACTTGCCCAAATATCGCCGACTGAAGTATGCGCGATTCAACGAGGGCCGAGTGACTCAGAGAGGTTAAGCTATACGTGCTGCAGCTGCATCGAAAAGACGGCGCCGCGCGGTGTACGTCTCGTCGAAACTACCGACATAAATGTCGCGGCGATGTCATCGCAATTAAAGAGCCCACGACGGCGGCGCGTACACTTGCGGCCGGCATTAAAACCCACGCAGAGTTCACGGCTCTTCTCTCTCTCTCTCTCTCTCTCTCTCTCTCTCTCTCTCTCTCTTTTTTCTCGTCAAGAAAAAGAAAGAAAGAAAGAAAAAAAAAGAAACGATTGAAGAGAGTGGATCCAACTTGCAAAAAGCGCAAAATCGCATTATCCCGTAAATTGTGAGGCAAACAAATCGGCGAAAGGAGGAGAATTCGACTGCTGCCCGCGCGTCTGGGGGCAGGGTACAAAAAAGTCCTCGCTCGCGATCAATTTGCGAAAAAGGACGTCGTATAGCTGCGGATACTTTTATTTGAAAACCGAAAGAGAGAGAGAGAGAGAGAAAGGCCATCGAATCGAACGCATTATTGCGAGGCAGCAGCTCCGAAGTTTCTGCCGTTCGAGAAACTGCCAGTGCCGCAACCGCCGCAAACAATCGCCGGTCTCGTTCGGTCTACTCACTGGACCCCTTGAGCTTCTCTTTCCTCTACACGTGCAGCAGAGAGACCGAGAGAGAGAGAGAGAGTCCGCTCGGACAGTTATTGACTTCGTCGTATATCAAGTGCCCCCCCCCTCTGCGCGTTACAATCTGCCCTTCTCTCTTACTTCTTGATTACGTGTGTGTGTGTGTGTGTGTGTG
>UELU01121807.1:0-18490 GCA_900490025.1 Megastigmus dorsalis
GCGCAAGCGAGGGACGTCACCGTGAGGAAAAAACGCTCTCTATATATACTGCACAAGCGACGCATTGTGCGCGCTCTCGGTATTGAAAAAAAGCCCCGCTCTCTCTCTCTCCCGATATTTTCGTTTGCTGTAATACAATATTATTGTACACGATGTCGGCGTATATAGTAGTAGTCGCGCGCGGCGAGAGTGAGAGAGAGAGAGAGAGAGCGCACAGTGAGCCCGTTGTCCGCGGCCGACCCGAAGCCGAATAGCTTTACCGCGCGCGACACACACGCACACCGAAGGAATTATCGAGACCTGTCAAAACACTCGTATATATAATACCCAGAGTTGCAGAGAGTCTTATCGATGTCTCTCGCCGCGGTTTGATTCCCTTGCGTACATATATATCTGTGTGTGCGTGCGTGTATATGACATACCGTGGTTATAGCACCTAGTGTGTAAGCCCGCGTATCTCTATTATAGAAACTGTCGTATACTTCGCGCGTCTTTAGAAATTTGTAATGCTGAATGAATTATGCACTATATGCGAGCCTTACTGGAGTGGACGCGACGTTTTTTTATCGAGCTAATATAGTGTTGGATTACTGTTTAGCATCAGTGTTGTATAGGTCAACTTTTTATCGTCGGCTTTTTTTTCTGTTGTGATTAATTGCAACTCGCTGACTATATATTTAAGGCATGCTGAGTGGATATAGATCATTTACAATTAATGCAGTCCTTATTTAAAAATATGTATATAGGTATATATGTGTTAAAAATTATCAAAAATATACTTGCAGACCTTATGATTAAAAAGTATAAACTTGAAACATTTTATTAACAATCAAGAAATTTCTCAAGATTATGAACTGGAAAGTTCGGATGCATTATGAAAATCGCACTTACTTACTTCAGCGGGTTCGCAGCAGGGATTTATATATGTCCGTGCAAATGTGCGCACTTTGACCGAGCCTACCATTATACCTTTGCAAAAGCAAATATTCCTACGAATGATTATTATTCTTTCACCACGTTTCTCGGTACCTCGGCTCTATCCACATCTCGAAAAAGACTCCGGAGAGGAGAATCATAGAAATTATCGGCTGCAATTCGTAACCGTGATGGGGCAGCAGCGTCAGCGGTATACTATACTGCTATACAACTCCGCGGGCGGCGCAAAGCAATTGGGATCTCTCTCTCTCTCTCTCTCTCTCTCTCTCTCTCTCTCTCTCACTGGCTGGAAAGCGTCAAACAGTTATTTGCCCCCAAGTAAGTAAACTCCGAATGTTCCACTTACGGTTCTCGATTCCAGGGATTTGGCGCCGCGGCTGTGGCTTATAGGAAGTAGTGGCTGTGCTCCGAGCCGAGATAGAAAGAGCTAAGCTGAGAGAGAAGGAAAAAATATGAAAGAGCCGTAGAGAGAGAAGCGGCGGTGGCAGCGGCGGCACCAAGTGGGATATTCTATAATTTCACAGAAGCGCGTCCGTGGCCAGTGGCGAGTCCATCCAGTGGTATAAATACGAGACTGAAGGAGAGAGAGAGAGAGAGAGAGAGAGAGAGAGAGAGAGAGAAGAAGAAGGGGGGACGAGAGATTTTCACGCTAGCCAGTTACAACAGCATCGTAATAATCCTAATTGTGTTTGCGCCGCGACCTACGACCATTTGAAATTCAAATTTCCTAGCAATTCAAATAAAGTCAAAGCGCAGTTAGCATGAATTTATCGAGCCTCTCTCTCTTTCACACTGGCCTACTCGTGCACTCACCTATAAGCGCGCGTGCGCTCACGACTATACGCATAGAAAAAAAATAAGCGATTCACCGCGAGCACGCGCTTTACACCTCCCGCTAATTGTCTGAAATATATATATATATATAGAAGCGAAAAGGATTATCCGTGTATCATATATGAATATATATAAGGTTGCGAGGCTTCGTGAATTTTCGCGATTTTTTAACCGTTAGATCACAGCTTTGCGGCGGCGTTGCTGCACGTGCGCTCGGTCTGTCACTATTAACGAACTCGCGTCGAAAAGGAGTGTGTGTGTGTGTGTGTGTGCGCGCACACAAGCGCTTACAGCTATAATCTTCTATTACGGCTGGACCAAGGCCACGTATAGGCCTGCGAGCGACTATGAGCGGGTGACTCATGTCAGCGTGCGCCGCGAGAGAGAGAGAGAGAGAGAGAGAGAGAGAGAGAGAGAACAGCTGTTTGTTGTAAAGAGCCAAGTGATACCCGAACGCTCGTTTCTCGCGTTCTCCGCTCTGTGCGCCTTAGATAGCGGCTTCCTGGTGGCCTCGGACTGCATTTTAGCTCTCTTTCTGCCAATCTCTCCCCCTACACTTTTATTTCATCGACTACACCAGGCCTCTTTCTGCCTGCCTCGCGCCTAAATCCTTACGAATTCGCCAACTTATATACTGCAGCGATATATACGTTTTTCTTTCTTCTTCTCCTACTTCTTCTCCTTTTTCTTTTGGTTTGGTGAGCCACGTGCGAGCTCTTACCTTCTTTTTCTCTCTCTCGCGCGCGCGACTCTCGTTTGTTTGCGTGCTTCCCGCATTGAGCGCGCGTGTATTTTTAACGCGCGTATATGTACTGGAAATGAGACTTTGTTGAATCGGTGGCCACTTTTTTTGCGACTGAAACTTCAATGTACAATATTATATGAATGCGACTAAGTTTTAAGTGCGACATGGACTGGAGTAAAGCGCTTATACGAATTCATTTTTCAAGTGTGGAAATGTGCGTATAACTTTGCTATTTGTACCGAAGTGATTTTACGTAATAAATAAGTTTATTTTTTTACGTTAACAACTAATTAGTTCTTTAATGAAAGAATATAGTGGAATATATAATTATCTTTCTCAGGGTACAATTTAAATAATTTTTCTATGGTATACCTATTATCTTACAAATAAAAATAAAAACGATTCGTATTTCATACGCGATAAATAAGCGTTTCGTTAAATCTCATGTGAATATTTTCATTGAATGAATGTTTTTTGATGGACAATTAAATTACCATTCTATATATTTCATTTAACGGCGTTATCTTGTCTACAATTTTTCTTTTTATGTTTGTAATCTTTTTGCACTTCTTCATTTTTAATCATTTATAAATGCAAAGTTTTTAATCCTTTGACGATCAGCATTTATTATTCTGATAATATTCCTAATAAAATATAACGCACGGTTAAAATTTTAATTAAAATCCATAATTCATATTAAGTTGATCTGAAAACGCTCAGTTTCTTAACGAAATAATCTACAATTACTTTAATTATAAATAACAACTTCACACATTCAATTTTTATCTCATCAATCATTGTTTTTAATGATAATTAATGAATACAAATTCGTTCTTATTAAGATTCATATTTATTGTAGATATAAACATAGAACACGAAGTAAAAATAAGTCTTCGTAAATATTAATTTATAGATAATCATATCTTGTCCAGCAGTTTAAGAATTATCTTTTCGGAATTCCCCTCTTTATGTTATATTTCTGTAATAATACGTTTCATATCAGTTTAGAAACGATAAAAATATCCAATATATTGCTAATATTATGAGCAACGGATATTATGCAATTTTTGTATTCCTATCATGAAATTGTTTATAGTCAAATTGTAGTTGATGTTGTAAGGAATGAATTTATTTTACAATTTCTCTTTAATTAATAAAAGTTGTATATCGATTATTTCTGCATTAAAGCAAAATTTCTTTTTTACATTTGAAATTTATTTTTAGAAAATTTTAAACACTGTGTGTATAATGTAAGAAATATATAAATAGTGAAGTATATGGTAAAGTGAACAGCAAATTATATTGTCATGCATTACATATTATGCAAATGGATAGACTATTCATTGAGATAAGATACTCTCATAAAATTCCATTTATGAGATTTTCCATATAGAATCGATCGATCAAACAATAAAAAAAAGTGCAAATTAACGTTAAATTTAAAATTTCTGCGCTGAGGGCTAATTTAATTAAGAGCATGGAACATCGAGAAGTCTTTTTTCCCAATCTTTCTTGAAAAATGGGAAACTAAACAATGTTTTCACTAAAAAAGAAATTAAAATGAGAAAAAGCATAAAAGTAAATTATGAAAATTTAATCATAAAATATAATGCATATATATATATATATATGATCATAAAATTGCTCAGTTTCAATTTGTATCGTGTAGCATCAAATTTTTCCTTAATTTACACCATTTATATCTATCATCTATTATTAGAACTAATATAACAGGCACAATGCTGTTTTAGTAGGAATTTGATTTATTCGTTTCCAATCGACCGTAAATCGATACACAAAGCATTTGATACAAGAAGCCCCACATTTTACACGCGCGCAATTCTGCTCCATTTAATTCTTTGCTTTTTATCAAACCATGCACTCTCGCTCTCCAGCGGCAGCAGCAGCTTATAATAAATTAAAACGCTGCTGCTCATACTATACGCGGAGGAAAGTTCTAATCCGCTCGGGCTCACGGGATTTACGTTGGACGAGAGTTGAAAATACTTGGCTTGGGTTAATCGGTCGTGAGCCCAGAGTAGCAGTAGCAGCAGCAGCAGCAGTCCACTTTATTGACCGATATGAATATTTATCGCAATCGGTGTATATATATATATCGAGCTATTATTGGAAGCGTCACGCACCACGGCAAGTCCCCCACCGACATTAAATGCATACGTTCACCTGTATATATGCAGTGCAGAGTGGTGACGCGGCTTCATTATAATAATTTAACGGGAAGCTAGTCTGGGGTTGGCAGAAAAACATTTATCTTCATTTTAAAATTAGTGTGTGTACCTATATAAAACGTCTCGAGTGCAATCCTCGCGCTGCACTTACCCGAGCTATAATGCTTCCGTTCTTTTTTAGCTTAAAGAGAGAGAGAGAGAGAGCCTCGAGCATCGTCTCAGCTCGTCTTTTCTCTTCTCTCGTCCTTGCGGCATCTTGACTCCTTCTTTCTTTCTTTCTTTTTTTCATCGCCTCCTTCTTTTCTGTCTCCCCGCATCTCTGTCTATATATGCGCGTTATTACATGTGCACACAGGCACACATACGCGTCACGAGGTCCGATCTTTCACTCTCCTCTTGTACTTGCATGTGCATGGCACGCTTAAGCTTTCACTCTCGCTTTCTCTCCGTCCGGGTGTTTAATGTGTGCTTTTATGCACGGTATTCAAATTACATGTGTACTCAAAGGTTATTACGGTACTTGGGGATCCGAGTGCCGCGGCGCGTTATCAAACACTCTCGCCTGCGCGCTGCACCGCGGTGCACTGCGCAGATGTGATGTATAATATATATATATATATATACGAGTCGCTCGCGCAGCTTAGACGATTTATTTGGATGCTACTTAATTTCAGCTTATTATTCGCCACGCGCGCTTTATGTGTACTGTGCAGGCCAAGTGCGTGTAATAACAGTATAATGATCGGGAAGGGAAGGGAGTCCCGAGAAAGCGAAAACGTCGTGACGAAAAAATTTAAGAGTTCCTTTACCCGCCAGCATAAGCCGTGCTGTTGATTCGGAAGAGCCGGATTTGAATATATAAAGAGCTGCGGACTTTTTATAGGTATATATATATGTGTGATTGCGAGATTAGAGTCGCCGTGGAGTCGTGAAACTGTGTAGCTTTCGGAGATTCAAATTAATGACATTTTCTTCTTTTTCTTTTTTCTTTTTTCATTTTTTGGTTAGGGTATAGTGTATTAAAATTATTATGACATGTGATTTGATGAGAAAAATATTGTGGTAAAATAATAAATTGCATATAATCCATTAATTACAAGATATTTTTTCCGTTTCTCAATCAAATTTTCTCGTACAACCAGCCACAATTTTCATACCAATTATTACCATACTTATCTAATTTACATCGTCCATCATTAAATCGTTAACTTCCACTTTTCTCTGTATATACACAAAACTATTAATTCCGCAATATTCACTTTTTCAAATGAGTCGTCGCAAAAACTATGATTATCATCTCGTCTGGCAGTGAAACGCAAGAAGAAAAGCATCGAGAAAAGAGGTATTTAAGATAGACAGAGTAAGTGAGAGAGAGGGAGAGAGAGAGAGAGAGAGTAAAAACCTGCTCTCGTTCTAGTCACCTGCAGTATACAATATATACGAGTCGCTCCGTTCTGCGACTATGGCTAAATCACGAACGGTGCGAAAGGTTCGCGCGGCCTCTTTGCTCTCCCGTTTTTCCTCCCTCGCAAAACAAGCGGGGGATGGAAGTACGAAGACAAATGATTGAGCCTTCGACGAATACCGCCACGCAGAGATAAAACTCCCTATATACCCCCTCATAATCATTTCTAGTTACGTTAATTGCTCACCCCCTCCCTCTTCCCCAAGCATCTTCTTTTGAGCTCGTCGTTAAGTGCGTGTGAGAGAGAGAGAGAGAGGAGAAGAAGATAGGTTACAGTGCTCCTTATAAGAATCTGGAAACGGCTTTTCTTTCGCACCGGTTGCGCCACTGCTACCAAGTGTCTCTCGACTCGCCACACGTGCGTATTATAAGCGGCGTCACTTCTTCGTAACGTAGCCCGCGGCGGTGTGTGTATGTATGTGTGTGCCTTGACTTTGTGGATATTATGGTGTCGAGCGAAATGATATAGGCGCGAACCGACGCGCGACGTAGAGGAAGTTAAGAGAACCTATTTTTTGTACCTTCATAGTTTAAATGCTGAATAAGAAATTACTTGTTTTTATTTAAAATTATATGCGCAAAAAAGCTTTCAGTTTTCTTGGCGGTTACTTTTTTGTGTAAAGAGAACTAGTTTCAAGGAAACTTAATGATATAATTATTATGCCTTATGAAAGTATATTTTGCATAGGTATTTTTACAAATATTATATTTTGATGGTAAAATTTGATGAAAATGAATTTACTTATAGCATTCGATAACTATACTTTTTCATATACTGTCCAATGTAAAATAATAATGATGGATTGATAATTGATTCATGATTTTTTGTAGTAATTCCTTTTTTTTTGTTACATTTCCAATATAAAATCCTTTTCATTCTGCATGTGCAAATGGAAAACATTGATTATGTATACTTTCATTCAAATGCACTCTGTGTGATTAAAGTAGATAATCACATTGCATTATGGATACTTTATGACTGCTATTGAATTCATTCTCTGTTTGTGCGTATTGGTGTAATTTATTTTATAGCCTGATCAATTTCTCTTATAAACTCAAATATAACTTTTAATTATTTGCTATTATTTTAATAAGAAATTACAATATTTAATTCGACGATAATAATTAATTCCATAATATTAATTAAATTATTAACGCTCCCGAACTTGTACACTTATTACGTATTTAATGAATGAAGAGTACGAAGGTAATGTAAACATGTTTTAAATTATCAGTATATTTTAGTCACATGATGTAATTCAGGCAAGGCAAGTGTAAAGTAAAGATCCGAACCTGCCACACGCTCGACGAGTTTTTATTTTTCTTCTCTGGCTTAGAAGGAATTTGGAACATCGCGTACTTTGTATTCAGCGCCAACGAATATATAAGTATATTTAGAAGATACACATAGACGTTACGTTACTCTTTTGATATTGGCTAAAAAGCTCAAGAAATAATCCAAAAATTTATCGGCTTTGTACGCTTGAGCCGCGAGGTCGCAGCTAAATTACAGTTTGCTCTCTTTCGCAAGTGCATATATATATATATATATGTACATATGTATATGTATATTCCCTTGTTCTGCTTTTTCCATATTGCACAGACTGCCGCAGCTCGAAGCAGAGATGTGAGGAAACGGCTATTAATTATAAATTCGTTGCTCAATCGGCGATGATCGTATCGGTGAAAAAAAGGTTCGGACGAGATTGTAAATATTCGAGTATGTATAGGTCGATTGAAGGCAATAACGCTTGAAATCGAGATAAGAGTTTTCTCTCTCTCTCTCTCTCTCTCTCTCTCTCTCTCTCTCTCTGGCCTATGCGCGCGGAGTGCATATTATCTGCTTTGTCTCGCTGAATGCCCGTATGGCGAGTCACATTCGCTATTTTCGAATACTCGCGTGACAATGCCACACGTCAGACGTTTGCGTTTAATGGGCAGTTTTCTCAACAATGTCATGGAGGCTCCGTTATGCCCTCCCATTGTCTTAATATTTAAGATGCTCGCTTTGTTTGCGAATGATGTATTTAATATTGTGTTGAAACTTTTATACTTTACAATTTAAAGATATTTCAGCGCTGTATATTGCGACGAGACTTTTATCCTGTGATCGTTATTATTATGATCTGTTGAAATGATACTACTGATGTAATCGGATTAAATATGTTGTACTTGGGCAGTAGTTGCCAATTCCATGCAAAATGAATGAATATGGACAGATCTGAAAATATAATTGACTAGCCTACTGATTTTACTTATATATTTTGAATTAAAAGTGGGAGAATTGATTACGAGGATTACAGATATCGGATAAAAATAGAAGGTGCAATGGAGATTTGTGCAGTAAGGCGGTAATAAAACGCACTCCCTTTTTTTGACATTAAAAATACATCGCGCTTTAAAAGCCGCGTTTTCAGCTCGTAATGGGTACATGGCGCGCAAACGGATATAAACACCGTTTTTAAAATTTCTTAAAAAACTCAAGGCGATCCAACGAGGGCGGCTGCTCTACATATTTGCGCAGTTCCGTTTATTTTCCTTCTCTCTCTCTCTCTCTCCTTTTTCCCAGCTTCGCACGCACAGGGTCGTGCCTCCTTTTTTCGAGTAAAAAAAGGCGAGCGCCGCACACACGCATACACCGCGAACGAGCTGCGTAAGAATGTGTTTTTCGAGTATAAGAAATATTGTTACGCACATTCGTGCCATATGCCCGGCACATGCAGCCGATTTCGTTGGCCAATAACTATATACACACACGCGCTCGGTGTGTATAGAGGCTTTTTCTCGACTTCTTATAACGCAATATCCAGCCGAGTATCCAGCCGTCTGGAGAATATTATAGCTCGACTTGCGCGCGCACGGCTCTATAGGTACTATACGATGCAACGTATAATGAGGGCATATTAACAGCGCGTTAGTTTCGCCCGGCGATACTTACATTATACATTTCACTTTTTTTTCCACGGAATCGTCCTATAAATTGATCGACGTTCGAGCCACAATTTTCAAGAGCTCCGCTGTAGATATAAATGGTCTCTGAAAATGACGCGGGCTTTTACAGAGCCTTCGACATGCTTTGGTGACTCATGCGTATTTTAATAATCCTATTAGATCTTACACGAGGAGCTGGTACTTAAGGAAAAAAAAACAATGACTCTATTTAGGGCTTGCGTGTTTAACCTAAATTGAACTTTTTCATAGGCACTGCTCTGATTTCAGCTTCGCCAGATAGGCAGACCGAAGCAGACTTAACAAGGTTATTTTTCTTCTAAAACATTGCTGGGAGATTTTTTTGCTTTAGCCGATTTCTCAATATATTCACGATGAACGATGCGGCTGTTGCGTTATTATTTTCGAGTATTTTCATCTGAACAAACGAAAATAATATCGAATTGTTCTCACAGCTTATTATACTGTAACCATTGAGGAAAGGATTTGATTATGCAGTTCAATGAATGCAACTACATATTCAGCCGTTATCCAATACTGCATATTCTGTGTATCTACTATATGTGATTTGCCCATTTTAATCAATCAATCTAACATTAATTACACATTCATTTATTATCTGATTGTCGTACTATTGTGCTTTGTTTTGAATAAATTTACCTTTTAATAAAAGCGTTGCAAACGTTGGTACGAAAATGCAAATTCGAAATTATTGGAATAATGTAAGCTGAAATAGCTAAAAAATTTCCTGGAATTCCAGTCAATGTATAAGTAGTAAATATTTCGAAATATTAATATTATTCATAGAAGCTTGAGTATTATTTGTCTTACACTTTTTGTTTTAAAAAAAGTAACAGTAGTACCTAATTATTGTTAAACAATTTTTATGAAGAGGAAAAGTAATGTAAATTTCAGAATTTGATTAATTGGTAATTTTATATCAATTTCAATTTTTTTATATTTTTAATAAAAATGTAAATACTGCTGTGACTAATTATAACATTTGGCGTTAATATTTTCACGAAAGCTGTCAAAATTGTCAAAATTAAAGCTTTAAGGTACTTTATTTCATAAATTAATTCCATCTATTTTCATGCAAATAGAATAATAATAAGTAATAGATTGAAAGATAAAAAAGCGGTTACTAAAATTCTTTACGCTTTAACACACACACACAAATGTAAAGATTATTAACACGAAGAAGAATGATTATGAGTAATATACTAATACATATATATGTATAATTAATTCGCTCGTATCCATATAGCAGTCAATAACTAACTATAGATTTCATAATCGAAAAAAGTCATTTATCCTCTCGGTATGATAAATACGGCGCATAATCATTCATGGGGCACGGCAGAGGCACAAAATCGTCAAAGCAGTAAAGCACATCATCAAATATCAATCAGCGAACAGAGTTGAGAGATATCCTTTTGAATATTGATGCGCAAAGTTTTCGACGCTCATTTGTCATTCTAACCTCCTGTAGTTGCTCTCTCCGTCTCACTCGCTCTTTCGCGTGTCCCAACACGCATGGGAGTGGACTGAGGAGAGAGACACTTTTCGAGTCTGTTTTATATGGTGTGTGCGTTGTCGAGTGAGTGAATAATTTCACTCGCTCTATATATAAGTATCTTTTTATCTCTTCAGGTGTGTTTTCCCGGTGTGCGGATAGTCTGCGTTTGGGTGATCGTCTTTGATCCGCCGCCTCGGGTGTAAAAAAACAGCGACTCCGAGAAAGCGAACTATCCAAAAAATCGATTTATACAGTGTACGTAAATAGAGACGAAGTAGGATCGGGAGTCGTGAGTGAATCGAGAGTTGGCGGAGAGTAGGTATAGAAAGAAACAGATAAAGTGAAGAAGATGACAAAACCGGCAGAGAACACGTCGATGGCGGCCGGCGGCAGCAGAGCCAGTGTTATTACGGATGGAAATAAAGGCTCCTTGGTCAGCGTTGGAAATTATCAGATGACAAGGGTACTAGGGAAAGGCTACTTTGCGGAAGTCGTCGAGGCTGTTCATACTATTTTGAAAACAAAGGTATGCAATGCAGTATTTGTACTTCATAACCTATTAGATTCATTTTGCGTGATTGCGTGTAAACATATGAGCTGCAAATTTGAGGTTAATTCTTAATAATCTCAGTTACTGAATAGCTTTGTGTAAAGTTTTTGCATAAAATCTAGCTGCATTCTTTAAATTATAATTATTTATAAATATGGAATAATAAAGTTTGTGTCGGAGTAAAATTTCAGCTGTGTGTAGACTTGAATATTGATTCGTGGAAAGAACAAAAATAATTTTTAATGTACTTTCGAACATCCGATTATTTTTAAATAGCTATAAGTACACATTCAATACATTACATTATAAATTCTAATATAAATCTCGAGTTTCACATGCAATAAAGAAAAAATCTACTTAGCAAGTTCATATTTTAGTAGTGTGTGATGTATTTCTCTTAAAAGGTGTTCCATTTATATTGTATATATAATTATATCAATTTATATAAAGGTAAGAAAAAATTTTAGATATATCTATATATTATAGTCTGCGAAGTGTCCATTCCCCATTGCTTTTGCATTTTATACTTACAGTATATAGATACATATTATGTGTTAAAAATCATCATACTATAATTTCATCATTAGGCATGTATACTTGAATATCCTTTTTTCTGCTTTTTCCTTTAGAGTTTATGAACGAAAAAAAAAGGTTATAATTTTAAATTGAAGGTTATTTATATTATATGGTTTAGTTGTTGCATAAGTTTTGTAGTATGTTAAAAAGAAAATATCTCTGTATAAATCGATTTTTTAAAGAAACTTTACAAAACTATTTAGAGATTTATTTGTAGGTCTACTATATATTAGATTTTAATTTGGAATATTTCTTATTGAAATTTTTTAAAATCAATATTTTAGTACATATAAATTTTAATATAACTAGTGTATACGTTATAATATGATTAATACGAACAAATTATTTTGCAAGATTTTTTGGATTGGTAATTAATTGCATCTGATCGCTCATCCTGCAGTGTGACGATAACGGAACGTGCCAGGGTAACGTGTCTATAGTAATGACGCACAAGCTCTTCCAAGTCACATGCAAGCGAAAAATCGCAAATTTTCTAGGATAAATCCCCGTCGTCTCGTGTATAAAAGTCCATATAATAGAGAAGGAAAAAAATGTTATCTCTTACCAATGATCTTTAAAAATCAAAATGCGTGCTACCGTGGATCGTGCAAAATGCATTGGCGTCGGCCTTGTACGAGTGAATACACAAGCCGTCGCTTGGCGGGGCAAAAAAATGCGAGACAATGATTATGATGTAACCGTGACTTAATCCCATTCGAATAGATCGAGAAGGAAACTCTTGTATTATATCCACGAATTATAATGCAGATGGAGACATGTCGCTCGCTTACTCGTTCGCTCGTGCACTCGGGTATTATTCATGATGCTTGACAGTCGATCAATTTTGAAAGTGCAAAAACTTCCCGCTGTGCGCGCGCGCGGCAACGGCGGCGATGTGGCTGCAGGAGCAAAAAAGTGGAATTCTTTCTTCGCGGAAGAATGGCGTGGGTGACCTTTTTTATCCTGCGATTTATGCGATCGTCATCGGCATGGATAATCCACCGCGGATAAAGTGAATGGGGGGGAGGAACGCAACAATTTAATAGACTCGACGAAAACTGGAAAATTTTGATGTCATCGGTACTGCTGAGGATCGACGATTTTGAGCCGAAGCGAAAGCCGTGAAATTACTTTTTTTCCATAGATCCATTCAAGTCGTTTTCATACGCATAATGTAATTAAACATTTAGCTATCGTTCACTGTATCAATCGTTGTCATCACTCGTAATACAAAAAGATGGAGGAAAAAAGATCTTGTAAGTTACGGCTTTCTAACAACTAATTCTTTTCTGTTAGTTTTGCATCGGAAAACGTAGACTGAGCAATTGGGTAACGATGATCGATGAGATAAATCGAGCGTAATATGGAAATTCTCCACGATAAAAATGTATCAATATATTACCGCAAGAAGTTTACATAATTTCACTTCCATTTACATTTCCGCGATCCCTCAACCAGAGATTATTAAATCATCTCTTTCTCTCTCTCTCTTCTCTCTCTCATTCTCTTTTTCCACATTATTAATCACACGCCAGTTGTAAAAGCGGAAATCTTGGAATTCCTGCAACGATTTGATTGATTCGTGGCCTCATGCTCACGAGGCACGACGAGGCATCGACTGTTGATACTGCTTCTGCTGCTGTTACTTAAACTGAAAAGTTAATAAAGTATATGACAAGAGCGAAAAACGTGATTTGATTGGTCGACCCAGTACACATATTTATGTATACAGTCTCGTGGCGTTGCACTTTTTCATCCGCGCGTGTGTGTCGCAACGCTCTGCGGGCTCTCTCGAGAGGAGCTCACCGACAGGCACCACATTGGGAAGGAAAACACAGAATATAGGGAGTGGAACATTGCAAGTACCCCACACATATATATACATATACATATAAGCGGTAGAATGCTCTCGTCTGAAGAGATGAGAAGATCGACCCCGAGAGCTATTGTCCAAATTAAATCGTTACGTGCAGCGTGTCATCGGATTGTATGGCATTGCTCGAAACGCGCGCGCGAGCGGCTCTCTTCTTCTTGCCCGATGTTGCTGCTGCCGCCGCACATCCTCCACCGAGCAGCAGCGCATCCCCGCGTTAGACAAGGCCCACTGCGCGCACATATATCTATATACGCCGACAGTCGGAAGCTCGAGCGGACCTTTGTATTTTCCAAAGTGCTCCGCTTTTCCATCGCTACACGCACGCACGCGCTTTTTCTTTTGGTTGCACCGCGCGGCGGCAACAGCGGGGGTATACATATATACATATATACCTTCGATTTTCATCTCCTTAACTGCACGAGAAGGTACTGCGCAGACACACAAGAAGGCACTCTCTCGAATTCTCGGCGATGCTCTCGGGGCTCGGCTGCTGCTTTTTTGTGCGACTGTGTGTGAAGAGATTCGTCACGACGTGCAGTCTCCCTCTCGAGCATTGAAAACCGCGTGTAAAATCCAGTGAAGAGAGTCTCGTCGTCGCGCGCGAGCGGCGGTATACAGGCACTCTCCCGCTCTCTGCCTCTCTCTCTCTCTCTCTCTCGGTGTATCTAGTTGCTCAGAGCGTATTGCGTTTCGCCTCATAAATTACCGAGGGCGTTCGCGTCAGCGGCGCAAGATACTGTGAAAGGAGCTGCTGCTGCCGCCGTCGCTGCTGCTGCTGAAAGAGAGCGAGAAAAAAATATTGTATACGGTAATTATCGTTATGGCTTGTCCCTCGTATATATATATATATATATAGCTGCCTGCCGAGCATAAGAGAGGACACGCGCACGAGGGAGGTCTCTAGCGCTGCCTTGTAATACACCATGATGGAACCAAATGGCCCCCTCGTAAAACCTATGCCAGTTCGTGTATTGTACTTTTCTCTCTATTCTCTCTCTCTCTCTCACTCTCTTCGGTTCACTTTCTCGGCGCTTGTGCGTCTGTGTGTACATGCTTCTTATAGGGGAGGTTCTCCTTTTCCTTTTTTTTTCTCTTCTTTCGTGCAGAGCCGAATGTTGCGGATCGATGACGTTATATAGGTGGGTATGGGACTGGAGAGGTATACTACGCAACTGTTCCGAGGGACATGCCACGATTTTTCTTCTCTACTTGCGCTTGTTGTTTTGATGTGTCCCGCTCACTGGTCATTTGTACTTGCCTACTTTATTCCCCATTTTTATGCCATTATTATTTTTTACGCCCGCCTTTTATGCCCCGCGACTTTTTTTTCTCTTTTTACTTCTCCTGCACAGTGTAATGTGACAGAAGTGAGAGGTGGTGTTGTAATTCTACTTCTGATTGATATTTTCAGCTTAGAGATTTTACCTATAATAAATATGTCGATTGGTAAATTATATAGATTTCAATATCGTATTAAGGCTAATAAACAACTTGCGTACAATGCATTTTATTTACTATTATCATTATTGTGATAACGATATTGAGAAATGAGTGATTTCTTATTTAAATCTGTAAAACAGTTTCTATCTTAATTTATTATTTTTCTTTTCATTTCTAGATTACCATTAGGTCCAGTAACAATTTATTATTATTTATATTACATTATTTAGGACAAGTCAAAAAATTATTTAATTTTTAAGTCCAATTAGGACTCAGGGCTTATGCAGCAAGGGTAAGTCAATGTGAAAAGAGAACTTTGAACTAATTGTAAACGATTATGAAATATTCAATTTCTTGTATACTTATCTCGAATGTGTGTGGAAATACAATGTCCCAGTAACTAAATAATTATGGTGAAAATGTTGTCTGGACTGGATGTTATTTTGCAAAAACATTAAATGAGTAAAAATTGGAGGTAAGTGAAAATTGTAAGCATTATTCGAGCTGTGGTTCCTTGTCGGCTGGTCGTATAATGAGCACAGTTTTGCGTCATTGTCTTCGATTCACGTAGCCAAGCTAGTAGCCGTTACTAACCATTTTTTTCCCCCTGTGTAACTATTCTTAAACTAGGCTATAAGTTGTGAGTCACGTCGATGTAGCAATGTTAGGTTTTTAGATGAAACTTATGGGCATTCGAATCAATTATGAACCGTTTGCTTATATTTTCAACCAATTATGTGAAATAAATGCTTTCTCGGAAGCTTCAAAGCAGCACATATTGCTTCTTTTTTTTTGTACATCGCCGTTTGCATTTCAATATCGAGGTAAACAAAGCCTGCGACGAAAGATCTTTTTTTTTTCAATCGGACGATTTCATATTAAAAAGGCAGCCTTGCGAAACGGTTAAAAAAAAACGAGAGAGTAAAATGAATATCAAAGCCGCATTAGTCATTGGCGTAGCGTATATTAAAAAAGCGAAACAATAGAGCCTCATCCCGTCGTTTGATTGCACCTGCGCGCAATTCCGGATTCCCGTATTAAAAAATCATTTTCCCGTCCAACCTATAATCGCGTTCGACTACCTCGTCGACTTCCTGAAAGCGGCGCGCGCCGGCCGGCATATAACGCGTCAAATCTCTATGAGAGACGTCAACGTATTGCATTGAGGGAAGGATATATACACACACACGACTGAGGTTCGTTAAAGGACCCGCAGAATGCGCGGCGCATTATACGCGCGCGCACACACACACACAGAGAGAGATTGTCGCTGGTGCGATTACGTTATGTGTATAGAGGAGCGAAGCAAGGATGCGCACGACCTTCCGAGAAGAACAATAGAGCGATTGCTATACCCGTAGCGTATACACGCCGCCGCCGGTCTCTTACTCGCGATAGATATCGTGCGCAACGCGAGTCCGATAACCGTAGCAGTAGTCTTATCGCAGAGACGCGTGCGCGCACGCGCGAACGTCCATCCAGTGTATGTGTGCGGTGCGCGCGCGTATGTGTGTGTGTGTGTGTGTGCATTATGATTGAAATCGAGGGCAACCCCTTCATTATTATTCTTTTTCGTCGCTTTTTCAGCCGCTGCCATAATATACGTTTTTGCAACCGAGTTTAAAAGTGCGGAAGATTACGAGGCGCTGCTGATGCTTCGCGGCCAGATTGCCCATATGCCTGCGACTTACAGCGACGGGCAGCGAGCTTATAACTTTTGCTGAGCTTAACGTGCTTTTCTTGCCGCTCGCTTAATTTTTACTGCTACTTTGCGTACTGGATGTATATTGCGAGTCTCTCTCCCTCTGATGTATCAGTTTTGTTTAATTGCGTGTGTCAACGTTTTTATTTGCTAGGTCAGTTGCAACAGAGCTATAACTGATTGCGCGCACTTTCAGCGATTGCGTTCTGAGTTATGAATGTAAAGGCGTTACTGGATTAACTAATTATTACGTTTCTCAATTCAATTTTGAGACTTTTATTGTTGCACGCAACTCGGGGAAAAAATGTAGTTCGTTGGAAATATACTGAAAAAGGATCTTCACTAGTTCGAGTTTAGTTTAAATTGAAATTATTCCTTGTTAGAAATTTTCACGATTTTATCGCGAATAAATCGTGAATTTTTTAAGAATTCGCGATTTTTTAGCCTAATTTATAGCTAATAATATCCGAAAAACGACATTATTCTGCTGATAAAATAGACTAATTTCTCGCGAAAGTAAATTATTAAGTATAGGGGTAGATAAGTTAAGCATAGCATATAGTTTAATATTTATAAATAATTCATCATGTAAATAGTAAATATTAGTTAGTAATATAAGTAGTAATGTATGTGTATATAATATGTAATATAAGTTAGTGAATATTTTATTTAATATCTTTTAATATATAATTAAGTAATAATATATTTTATTTAATAACATTTAATAAATAATTATTAATAAATTCTTCTATATATGTTTAAACAATATAAAAATCACGAGAGCAAGGAAACTTTGAAGGAAACTCTATTTCACCATTTTTTTTGCACGAACTTGTAATTAAATCTAACCTTACTTTTCTAAGATACGGCAGCTCCAAACGTTAAGCGATGGAGTGACGCATGCGCAATACTGCACCTATCGATCCGAATTTATAATTTGAATTTTTCACGATTTCTGGCGAAAAGTTACTCTCAAAATTAGCTAACAGTTTTATTAAAAATCCTATTAATTATTAGTGAATAGACTAATTTTGCTAGTGAAATTTCTAACAGGGTTATTTGTTGAATTACTATTGAAAATCTATTGACTTATACTGTAATCAATTGTGTAAATAGTGGATGAAAAATTGAAATTACGAATTGAAATGTACTAACTAAGATAAACATGAAACTTTTCCTAAATGTATAAATTATGTAATGACGACATAGCTATGGAAGACAAATGATTTAAAGTTAAATAACGATCGGTTCATTACATTTTTCAAACGGGTATTTAAGAAATATATATTCTCCATGACGTAACGCTCTTTTGTATCGATCAATAACTAACTGCGAATTAATGCTTATAAATCCGATGGAAAGAGAAAACGCACTTCATTGAAGTTTCAGCAAACGGCCTAATCTGCATTCGGCCTGAGTTTCATTTTTAACAACGTCGAATCTCATTATCACCCATCAATAAGCAACAAAATCAAGAAAAAAAAATGTCTTTCATACAAATCACACGCAGAAACTGTTATACACGCACGAGGATGACGATTTCCCTTCGCATTAAACCACATCGGGGTGAAATTTTCCATTGTTACGAAATGTATACACATATATGAAGCGAGGGTGCGACAGTGTCATACACAGTGTTGATCCCATACCGAACGAATGTTTCAGTGAGACACACACACACACACACACACACACACACACACACATAT
>UELU01121808.1:0-96978 GCA_900490025.1 Megastigmus dorsalis
TATATATATATATATATATATATGCATATCTATATAAAGTGCTCCGAAATCTAGATTTAAATGACGGCAGAAATGACACGTGGGCTTTTTTAGAACAGCGAGATAGCCAGATATACTTAGCGCTTGCTCACATCATCTTACAAAACGGTACTTTCACAAATGATGAAGTAAAAAAAAATAATTTGATATTATAGAAAGAGGATGTTTAAATTGAAAAATGATGTTTTCACCTGTTCTAAATTATTCTTTATTGTAAATAATATTAAAAAAAAATTGTTAACATTATTATCTTTTAAAAAAGATAGATCATTTATTTTGTTTAATAAGCATTTTGTATTCAATTTATTCAAGGAAAAACATTCTAAAAAATCAATTTTTATTAAAACATAGAAAGAAAATTACAGTACATTATGATTGGAGGATAATATTCAATATTCTTATATATATGACATTTTATGTGAACCGTTTGTAGATGCATTAAATGAAATAATTATTCAAAACATATTTTCATAAATACAGAATTCTTAATTTAAAATTCACATGGCTCCACAAATTCATGCAATCACGAAATCATAATTGTTTTAATATTGACAATTTTTTAGCAAGCTGGTACAGTCCAGGTAAAATCGGCTGTAGGTTCTGCAAATTTATGCCTGACTAAGAATGTAGCTACAGCTTCAGCTACTTTCTCAGGTGCATCTTCCTGTACTGCATGACCACAAGCTGTTAAAACTTGCAGTTGAAATTTACCTTGCATTTGACCTACAGTAAGTTCTCTGTCTAATCTATCAACTCCAGCAAGAAGAAGCATTTTAGGAGCTGAGATTTCCAGAAAAGCTGATGATAATCCATGAAACCATTCATTCCAGTATTTCTCTGTTTTAGCAAGATTAATCCTCCAAGTATATTTGTCAGATGTAACTGAATTATTTTCTTGTGATGTGGTAGCAGTACTTAGTTCACCTTCCATTATAGTACCCATAGGTGCAGCAACAGGATCTGATTCTACACTTGTATTAGAATTGCATTTTGGTTCAGATTCTAAATCATCTGCTCCTAGAGTATTGTTTACAACATTCTTTATTTGTCCAGGCACAGATACTTTTGCAGACTGTAGATTTCGTATTTGACCACTGCGATGACACCATTCTACTGCTTTACATATAGATGAAAATGTTAATGGACGAGAACGTAGGAATCCTTGCATTGATCTGAGAGCATCAATTGCTGTTCCTTCGACAACATCAATCACAACAACACCAACTATGTTTGAAACTAATGGTGCCGTTCTAACTGCGACAGCACCCCCTAAGCTATGCCCAACAACAATGATGGGCTGATTGTTTGAAACAGATTCTAATACGCCAGCTATATCAGATGCTAGTGTTTTAATTGATAGATCATCATCATCTTTAGTGGTAGTATTCCCGTGACCTCGTAGATCAATGGCCATAACTCGACACGTAACTAAACTGGTTATACAGTTTGTAAATTGAGCCCATGTTAGTGCACTATAACCACCACCATGCAATAATACTAATAATGGACCTTCAGTTCCTTGTGTATATAAATAAAAAGTATCTCCATTCACTGTTACAGGTTTTCTATCACTGAAGTATTTCGTCCATGAAACTGGCTCATAGTCTCTTTTCTGACTCGGAACTCTGTGTTGAAATAACCTAGGCGATAATCCTTTGGATTTCGCAATTTCTTTCTCAAGAAAAGACATTTTGAAATAATTGAAACAAACAAATATAGGTAGAAGAAATGCTTAAAAAGTTATAAAATTACATTTTTTAGTTTTCAAATGAATTTTTTGTTTTCATAAACCAAAGCTTTGTACTCTATTAATCAAATATCTACTTTTAAGCAGATACTAGATATTTTAAAACTATTTTATATATTTCTCGCTTATTAAAGTTTTACTTTTGTATCTTTCACACACTAACACTAAACCAAGACTTTATACTTCTAATCAAATTAGGAGTCAACTTAATGAAAAATGATCGTCCGATGATTGCTGAATAGACATTTACAACTGAAACTGAAAAAATTCAATTTGCAGTTTCACAAGCATCAATCCAATCGTTGTAAACATCCAAGGGTTCTGACAGAAGGTTTATAGTTGTTTGAAAATCTTCAAGGCAAACTCTACAAGTTATTCTGGCCGTGTTTCTCCCTTTATCCCTAAAAGAAAAAATATACAAATTTAATCATTTGAAATAACGGTTAAAACTGACAACATTTTATAAATGAGATTTAGTTGCAGACATTTTGCACTTTGTAAGAAAGTATTTCAATATTAAATGCGTTCAAGCGGTGAAACCTAACCTCTATGAAACTGAATTTTCTTCCGTATATTTTCTTTTTAATAAAAATTGATTCTAAAGTTGCAAATATACCTAAGTGTAGAACGCGGAATGTTCAGTGCAAAAAAAATAACTAACCTACATTGAGCTCGGTTTTATTTAAAAGTTTGGAGGGGGAATTTCGGGGAGGGGAGAATTTCCCGTGAAGATGGACACTGCGAACGAAATGTTTACTCACATTTTAACATCACAGGATTTCTCGTGGTTACAGAACGGGCAGTTAAATTGAGTATCTAGAGGCTCTATAGCCTTGCGCTTAGGTGGTGGCTTCCTTTTACTTTTCCTCCTACCCATTTGCTTAATAAAAAATTATTATACGTTGAAAATTAATAAAAATCGACGAAACAACGTCGACCAGCAGTGCTTTTGCGCTTCCAGGGTCTCAGCTGATCAAAATGTGTTCTGCAGGTTTACCAATTTACTTTTCATAAGCGGCTTATGGGGAAAAGACTGATACATATTCATTATAAATAAAGAAAGTGAAAAAACTATCTTCAAAAATGTTCATTTGTGTTAAATGTAAGTATTAAAATTATTCATGTGTATGTAATTCGATAATTATAGAAATGTTAGTACTTATCTGAATATGAGTAGCTCCTTGAGTAGCTCTTTCAGGTTGTTGACATTGTATAAAATATAATCGCGGTTTATTCAAATTGAAACTCTTAATACCTAAAACTAATAAAAGAGGTTTATGTATAAATATTTTCATTTTTAATTGTATTAACTGATCACTATTTGAATGCAAATAATTTTTCTTTATTTTTTTTATCAATATATGTAACCTTTTTTTTTTAATTTTTGATATACAGTTCTTTTCCTTATTTATTTGTTCTAAGATAAAAAAATAATAAAGTACCTATAGCAATAAGAAAAACATTATTTTTACAACTTGCTGATTATTATACATGGTTAGGTTCGCGGGGACATGGAATACGAGAAAAGTGCCAAATTTCTTTGAAGGATTTAGTAATAGTATGTATACCTATATATAGGCTATAGTTTCAATGCTATTTACCTGCTTTCGTGCATTCTTTGGCTAGACGCTTACGGATGGGGTCTGTATAATCCAGATCATGTACATTTTTATTGTTTAATTTTTAAAATTGCAAGCACCTAAATAATTTAATATTTTATATACTTCAACTGCAGTCTGGCCTTATAAATGATTATGATTTTATTATTGTTAAATAATTTCAAGATTAATTGAATAATCATTATTATATTGATTAAATATATTGAATAATCAAGATTAATTGTATGAACTTGCATCTGTAAGGTTATTTTACATTTTCTAAAAACATTAAATAATTGTAATTGAAAAATGTCCCAAAGAAAAACAATAGATAAACCCGTTTGCAGTTGGTAATACCTACTTTATAATAATAATTTATACCTGCATGCACCTATATTTTCAACTGTAATTCGAATGATGCATTCGAATTTCAATTCTAAAATCGAATTATACATTCGATTTTACAGTTTTTTCATTTGTGCCTTATTTTTGTTTGCAACAGGTTGTTTATGTTCGTTTACCGTGGTTATATATTTAAAATTTACATCCTATATTTATCTAAATATTTATAATCTTTTTTAATACCAAACAAAACAAATAAATAATTTCAAGTAAAAGTTAAAATTGAAATATTTGTTTTGCTTATTTTAACAATATCCATAGTAAATGTAATTATAAAATTAATAAAAACAAGTATTCATATACTTATAGAGAGTATAGACTTATAGAGATACATGCAGAAAAGCATCGATTTCACCGTAGACTAGCTGTAGAGTGGGTTTTACATTCAAGAGGCGCAACTCGTTATTTTAATAGTGAGCATCAAGCATTGGAGCATTGGAGTTTACAATCTGAGTGTCGCCAGTTCACTGACTTTCGCGTGAAAAATTTTGTGACTGGTTATTTAAAAATGGCGGACGCTTCGTCTTCCGACACTACCTCAGATTACTTCAACGAATGTTTCTCTGATATTTCATCGGAGAAGTCAACAGAATATATCGTCGGTAGTCAGAGGACAAGCCTCATTACCCGACGAAGCGAAAGGAACTTTTTGCAGAAGCTCTTCACGCGTGAGGTATGAGAAATCGATTTCGAAAAAATCACTCCCTGAACCTTCAAGTGACGATCCTGCACCTTGGAAGGATTTTTTCCTCTCCAGTTTCTCGAGATTATTTTCAAGGACTCGAGTTTCCGGGAGGAATGCAAGCTTCTAATTATTAGTGATATTGCTTGCTCCGATTTCAATTAAATAATGACGTATCGGCGTCGCATAGTCCTATTGGACAAATAACAAATTTTCAGGAAACAGTTTTGGAGCAGGCAATATATTGATTTTTAAGGAGCAATATATATTATAATGGCTGTGCATACTCAACTAATATTACAAGCTTTGATTGGAGCATAGTTTCTCTATTCAGAAATAGTCAATACTGAATTACTTTGAAGTTTTCATAAAATATATTTTATGTTTAAAAAACAAAAAGATTCTGTAAAATTCGTAAATATAATTTGTATGTATCTGTGGAATACACTTTACTATTGCAAGATTTCAAAAAAACTTGTTTAGAAGAATAAAAAGCTTACAAGTTTGTTACTTTTATTGCAACACATGCAAGTGATTGTTGATTTTGATGTATTTATTCTTGTGTAGATAAGAGGTTCCCTAACACAGCACAATTATGCCCCAGAAGAAAGACTGTTCACAACAATACCCTCATGGTGTCACTTGTCATTGTTACAAGTTATTCCCAAATCTGCTCTGCAAGCAGGGTGAGAGAATTTGAAAAATCAGAAACATCTGTATAAAAGATTCGCATCATATTATTTTCTAATTTTACACTGATGTTTTAGGCATATTGTTATGGGGCTCACACAGTGCGGACGATTTTTATTAACATATACTTATAATCTTGATGTTGGAGTTCCAGGAAGTCTTTTTAAATATTTTTTACATTGGTGGGCATTTACTCCGAATCGAGTAGCCCGAAAAGTAGCTGAAGTTACTTTATTTGGTAATTATAGTATTTACAAAGAGCTTAGTATTGTTATTGCTCAATGGCCAACAGAAAGGAATAAGCTAGTAATACATGGCCTCTGGTAAGATCTATTTTTATTATGCTTAAACAGATATTTTTATTTATTTATCTATCTTCTCACTTTATTTTAATTAATATATAATATTGAAATTATTACAGTTCCAATTTTCAAATGCAATCTCAACAAACAGATAAAGCATTTGTAACTATAACAACAGTTCCATCTCTCAGTAATTGTACAGATTGTCAAAGTATAGCATCTTCCTACGAAGAAGAAGGTTTCTATTTTCAATTAATTATTTTCATTAATTTCTATTACTTAATTATTAAATGATTTTATTTCACCATTATTTTATTAGATTTGGCAGCTAACTGGGATTCGTGTGTACGCTGTAATTGTCTACTGCATGGCCTCACAGTTCATACAACATATGAAGTGATCTCTCCTTATCCAAAATTTCGTGCTCTTGTATGTTTAAATTATGTGAATCACATTGTAGTTAATACAGGAAATTTCTTACATGTGCTTAGGGTTGATTTGGATAATATTAAAACAAATAATCAGAAAATCATTGAAAAACAAGATGAGTCTCTTGTTGATATTGAACAATTAGATGTGATTAGTATCACCGAAGCAGAAGAATCGAAGGCTGACTATGATAGTTTAGATGACAAAGGTTTAACTCCAGAAACTTCATCTGTTGTTTCTCCAAAATGTGACTCTACAATAACAGAGTACGACTTTAATGATGAAACGCAATGTAGGGTATATGACCGATTAGAAAGTGAACATTCGTTAAATACCTCCAGCAGCAATCAAAGCGACTATGTCTGTGATAATAAATCTAGTATTAGTTTGAGTAAAAAAGTATGTACGTGTTTGGACAATATACAGTGTCAGTGTGGTAATGCCAGTAGTTCTAGTTCTCATTTTGAGCAGCAAGCAATCTCTGTTAGGGATAAAATTTTACAAGACTTTTGTGAAGATATGACACAAGAACTAAGTATAGGAAGTGATCTAATAACATTGGTAAAACATCCTCCGTGCTCCCCTAGGTCAACTCCACAAAGGCTACCACCAGATTTGAAACCTGTCACATGGTCATCACCTATACTCACACCTCCATCTGATATTTTAAAAACACGTAATTCAGAATCTAGTCACAGAAATTCTCCACAACCCAGTGCTTCTCAGGGTAATTCTTGTATTAATATAACGTCAATAAATTCTCCTCTTCACACTCTTTCTATAGGAACCACCACATCATCCTCTCCCCGTTTAATGTCACCACCAGTCACAAGATCATTCAGGTACTTTTTATTTTGCAACTCAAGGACACGCTTCTATAATAAGGCAAATCCATTTCTCATAAAATACTGCAAAAATTTATCTTTTATAATTCACTAATTAGAATGTGAATACTGTAATTTACAGCTAATAATTTTATGCATAAAATTTATTTTTCTTATTTTAGAAGTGAACCTTTTAATCAATAATGTAACTTGTTTTAGCATCAAAGCAAATTTATTATTTTCAGGCACTCGAATTCTCGAAAGCGATCTAATACCATTTCTTCAACTTCAAATTTAAGTTCGCAGCCTCGAACACGAGCAAGTCATAAACTTAATCTCGAAGCAGAAAAAGCTTATGAATTTACAGACGATGCTCAGGAAACGTGCGAAAAACTTAGTTCGTTTAGAAAGCGTCGGCTCGCCGACAAGAAATACGAATTTTGTGACGAAACTGAAGATGCCGAAAATATAGTTCCTTTTAAACATGTTCGTGATCAGTCCAAGCACCGTGGATGCACAATATATCAAATTTCACCGGTTGCCTCACCCTTGCCTAATGGTAGACGCCATCGAATGGACTCGGAGCAGAGTGAATCGGAGGAATACAGCAGTTCTCAAGATTCACACGTACTTAGCGATATTGCAATATTTGACATGAGTAAGGAATTTTTAAACTTATACAAAGTTGAAAGAATTTGTCCTTTATACTAAATGCAAATTTCATTGCAGCTGAGAAAAATGTATTGCAACCGCTTAATCAGAATCAATTGCCTAATCTTTGCCGCGAACGCGCTAATAAGCCATGCTTAAGCAATGCTTCGCCTCTGGTTCCTAAAGCTACGTTACAATATCCTATTATAAAATGTACATCACATTTTAAGCGTAGCTACATTGATTTGGATGACGAGAGAACGTCTGTTATTACCGACGTGGAAGGTATAATCATATATTTCTAAATTATTAAATACAACCCAATTGTAATTTTTGCATTAAAATGATCATTTTCTATTATTTAGATGAGGAAACTGGTGGATATGCAAGCTATCAATGTGTGCTTCCTATGCAGGTTCATGGAGCAGATTACGTTCAAATGGGAATGATTAGCAATGCCAAAGCGGAGAAGCTGGTATGTTAAACAAATTGATTTTTCTTAAACTAAGTTTGAATCTATTTAAATTGGTTTCAGAACGTTCCGTGTGTTTCGATACATCAAATGAGTTTTGATATAGAGACATTTTCACATCATATTGCAGACTGGCAATGTAAATTATTTAAAAAAAAATATTGGCACTGCAGCGATTATGATATAGAAATTATCGACATATGTGCTCTCAGTGGAGATATAATTCTTTTACTTATCATGAAGATTCAAACGAGTGAACAATGTAGTCAGGGCCAATGGTTCGAATTATTGAATACTATCTTTTTCATTTTAATTTTTTGCTCATATTAATAATAAATGAATCACTTTTAGTACGGACGATAGAAAACAGTATGTTGGCGGCTGCAAATTCACGTGGAACGTCGACACGAATCAATATAGAATAACGGATATTTTAAAAATGAAAGATGTAAAGCCCGATCCTATACGATCCGACAAATCACACATTGGTTCTCCTACTGTACCATGGAATCCAACGAAACTCATAGCGCCACAAATGAGACAAAAAATTCAACAGCCTTACGCTCGCCGTATTCGTTACTTAAGCAACGAATTAACTTTAGCAGGTGCGTTCATGCTTTCATAAATCAATCAAAATTTCTTTAGCAACTAAAGATTTATTGATCGTACATTAACAAATTTTTAAATATTTTTAATTACAATTAAATAATAATTTTCAGATGAATCCATTACAAGATTAAAGGACTTCGATAACCTCATAGAATTTTATATTACGCCGATGCCTAATTGTTCTTAAGTGAATTAATTAATGCAATAGAAGTAATAAATTATTCATTAAAAGATACATTAATTGTTCTTTCAATGTTAATATTTTTTTGTATATTTTCTAAAGCGTATTTCTTTGTACATTTTAATATACATTAAACATTGATCCCTCAGATCATGCGTGACTATATTGAATATAAAAATGTAGGTGAAAAATTTATTTCCATTCTTAGCTTAGTATTAAGTGATAAACAACGTCTATTAATACATAAATGATAACAATATCAGGCGAGTACCATTTATATTTGATTTAACGAATATTCGATTGTCTTTTTTAATTTGCAATACAAAATACAATAACTATGAACAGAAAAACTGAATATTTTGGTCCCAAAACAAAACGTGTGCAGTAATGTGATATTATGATTATAATTGCCTTTGGCATCTAAATTCAGTGTACCAAATAATTACTTGCAAACATAAATTCTAGCTGATATAATTATCACAGCAAGGTATATTTGTTAATGAAGTGTATACGTTTATAGAGCAATAATTTTTTGTGATTAATTTTTAACATTAAAAAAAATACATATAGATATAATGAAATTAATTTTTTTTAATAAATATTCCTTTATCAATAATAATTCTCTTGACTTGTTCAAGAATTGTGAACTTGGTACTGCCAAACATGGTTATTAATTTTTTTTAATAACTTTATACATACATTATTAATTCGAATTAACAAGAAAATTAATAACCACGAATTCTCTCAAAATGTTAACTTTTCAGTAAGCATATCGAAAACAAAAGAGTTTAACAAACATTTAAACAAATACTCTATTTGGTGGACTTGTGGTAGAATCTGCTTCATTACTGCCTGCAACTTTAACAACAGACAATGCTTCTTCCCAAGCATTGGTACATTGCTGATAATGTGCAATTTGTTGATCTGCCATTGTAAGAAGTATATTTTTTAAATCCGTTCGTTTTTCTATGTTCCATCGTTCTAAGTCACTTCGTAAATTTTCGTTTGCACACTCTAATCGATCTTGTAATACTTCAACTACTTTTGATATACGTGGAATACTTTGCGATAATCTTTCCAATTTCTCGCCGTTGGTTTCAGTTTTCCAAAATGAATTATCCCAACGACCCCCAGGTCCATTTCCAGAACCAATAATCTGTAAATTCATTTTCAAACTTATTTTTGAAGCAGTATATATTAAAAACTACTATTTTTGTTTGCCAAAAAAGAAAATTTATTGAATTTCAATAACGATTAAGTAATTTAATAATAAGAATATAGAATTATCATAATTCCATATAATTTTAAGAAATATACAAATTGCTTACTTGTTCTCTTTCTGTTCTTCTTTTTGTTAATTCTTCAACAGTCATTTCATATTCTATTTGCATAGCATCCCTTCGAGTTAGCGCATCTTTCACAGCATCAATGTAAGTAATATATTCCCTTTCTTCATTTACAGCAGAATCTAATAACTTTTGATGTGCTACTGCATTAGATTCTATTGCACCAGCAACGGCTTGTAATGTTCTAGATAATTCAGGCTCTGAAGTTGCCCAAAGTGTAAATATTGGATGAAGTTGATGTAATTCAACTAAATAATCTGTATAAAAAGTAAAAAATAAGTATTTTGGAAAAATATAAGTAATACTACAGATGTTTAACGTTTTTTACCCACCCTGTCTTTCTTTGTGTATTCGACGACTTATTTTATCTATAGTGCTTAATTTTTCATTTAAAGATAAACAATAATCTCGGGCTTGTTCAAACTCTAAGTGACGTTGCTTTATGACACCAGTACTGGCCATACTTTGTAAAGAATCTGTCATTTTAACAAGTACATTATTACGATTCTTCCTATGTACTAGAAATTCCTAAAAGTATAAAATTACAATTACTATATCATTCATTGGTGACATTCAAAATAACTAAAATTAAACTTACAGCAGGTTTGGCAGTGAGGAATATGTGCAAATTTTTATCGCAACTTAAAATAGGATGATTAACCATGCGATTTAAAAAAATATGCAACAATTTCATTCTAGCTATAATAAATTCTTTTGAGTATCGATCCAGTTGAGCTAACAGTGAGTGTTTACCTGGCATTGGCTGTAAATAAATAGAAGCATTAAATACATTAAATTTCAAATTAATTGGAAATTAAAAACTTGTATCTTACCGGAATTATATGTGCTGGATAACTTTCAACTAGCTTTTGCCTCAGCCAAATAAAATCATTGTATCGTCTACGAACTACATACTCGCCTTCCTCAAATTCAGGTCTGGTAGACTAAATAAATAATTAGCTAGGTTACTAAATTCTTTGCTTTAATAATTAACACTAAACTAAAATAATTACCCTTATTGTGATTCTGAACGTGATATAAGTTTCCAAGGTTTCAACATGTTTCTGTGGATTATCAACTTTAACTTGAAGATCTCGAGAATCTATATTCGACTCAGATGTCTCCTGGTCAGGAAAGGTGGAAAAACTCTCGATGGATGGCGAGGCAACCTGACAAGTTTTTCTCTTTGAATTTTTGATAATATTTTCCAATATCTTACCTTCATAGAAAATTGAAATAAACAACAGGTAGATTCAAGGTTATATCCTTACCACAGAGCCTTCAACTGAGGTGCTATAATTAGATAGCCCATCCTCTTGTTTAATATTGCCACCCGTCAGCATAGAGCTCACCTCCAGCACAGCTGTATCACCGACGACTTGCTGGCCCGGATCGTCCGCTTCCGATTCTGTAGGTGTCATCATATTGACAGTTGCAAACTGTTGCTACAACACCTGTGCAACAGTAGGACCGACAACTGAAACAATGTACTCGAGTATAGCGAGAAAAATCTTTGGATTCTTTCGACGTGCAACAGTGCATTTATTGTCAACTACCTGATAACAACGCTAACTTTTATGATTAGCAAAATAATAATAATATTATTTTATTTATCGATCGATCCGCAGCAATCACCAAACTAAACATATCATACACTGATGACTTACCACTTTAGTCATCTAAAAGTTAAACGGGAATATTTACCGTACATCCTGGAATTCGTTATTTAAGTGTATAAATTATAAAAGATATATAGTAATACGTTGCCTAAAGTTAAATTTATTAAATGATCCTTTAAAACCTGTTTTTATTTATAAAAAATCACTTACAAATTGGAATTCGTAGTCTGAGTTTCCGGTTTGACGCTCGGCGGTAAAAATTCAAAACTTATAATTTTCTAAGATACCATTTCAATCTTCAAGGAACATTATTTTATTCAAAAATAACATTTTCAAGTAGAATGAAATAAAGTGTTTATTGTAAAAACAACATTTACCTATGCATCATTTCATACAGTTAAAGTGAATACCATGCAACATATCTATACTCTAGAAAAATGAAAAACGTCCAAAGCAGATGAACAAATGAATCGCTTGTGTCTCTTTATTTCTGTCATTCGCGCAAAAAGAACGAGACGACGGAGAAAAAAAAATATTTTTCTCCCGTGGAAACCGTATCTCCGGGATACCTATAAAAAAGAAAACCTCTTTTCGCGCCAAGAGTTTATTAAAACCCACTGTGCCAATGAGCAGCTGGAAAGTGGGCGACACTTCCTTGGAAGAATTTTTCGACAATGAACAGATCTTCATCATCCCGGATAGTCCCGGCAGATCTAGCATCGATATCAATCCTCTACATTTAGACGATTCATATCTAATCCTCGAAAATGGAGATTTTATTAATCACGGTGAGCTATGAAATATACCCAACGAATTTCACCATTTATTTTAAATTTTCTATATTTCTTCGGCATCGAGATAGGTTGAAATAAATAATCATATGAAATTGAATAAAAATTTCTGCCTTACTAAAGAAATTTCTACGTATAGGGGTTATATTTTTTTTAGCTCTAAAGCTCTAAAGTAACCAGTAATTGCTATGCGATAAAGAAGCGGAAGCGATCCGTCGCGAAAAAAAAACTCCCATACGGATTATACCTATATGCAGGATACTGCAACGAATATATTCAGCAATCATGCGGGTGTGGCATATATATGCAAAAACATGCATGTGGTCTACGGTCAGGATCATATGAATGCGGTCTATAGATAAAACAGTCATACTCTGCGTGTCCAGAGTCTGCTCCACTCGTTCTACCATGTTCTTCTCTAGTGTCGTAGCGCAACATCGAGATAATCAATAAACCCCCTCAAATCTTTAAAAGACCTCGCCTCGCATAGATAACCAAAAAATCGCCAAAGACCAATCGTAAAACGGCCTTCAACCAACCACGAACAAAATTCATATTTACAAAAGTTTTCCTCATAGTGCACACTGCACAACAATAAGCGTAAATTTAAAGGTCTACGTATTTAAAGAGAAACCGGAACCAATGCAAGGGTTATAGCAGAAGACAGCCAATGGTGCCGAGTACCATATTCTTTTTTTAAAACTGTCTCGTTAAAACTCGTCTCCCATTGGTTCCTCCGCGCAAATCTTTCGGTGGCAAAAATTGTATGATAAATAAGCAATGGCCGGAAGCGTCGTGCCCCGTTCTCTATCGCTCTAGACTCTAGCGATGCCGTAGCCAAGGAGACGACGACTCTGATAGCAGACAACCTAGTGCAAGCGCGAGTGAGAGAGAGAGAGAGAGAGAGAGAGAGAGAGAGACAGTGAGAGCGCGCGAGTGAAAAGCCTGGCGACAACAGTACACAGAGCTGTTCTCACTCCGGCCCGTCGTCAACAACAAAAGGTATCTCATCTGTATCAATAGCCCGAGTAGTCTTGGAGCTCTACGCACACATCCACCCACACCCACACACACCCACATACATGCGTCCGCGTACAATATTTCTCGTATCTTGTGCACACGCGCCAGTGGTTTTTCCCGGCGTTTCCCGGGTGACAAGAGAGTCGCAACGCCGACGCGCGACGCCTTAGCCTGTGTACGTGAGGCCGCGAGGCGCGTGTCTGTTATATGCGTGTGCGAACTGTAACGTGTGTTTCTTGGCTCGGCTGATGCCTCAGCCTCTGGCTTGGTTTGATACATAAACGGGGAAAATTCGCGGTGACGCCGCCGCCGCCGCTGCCGCCGCCGCTGTCGCTCCCGCGTGTGGGTGAGAGCGACGTAGTGCAGGTTGGTGCTGCAGCTGCCATCGTCGTCGTCGGGCCGCACGGGCACTCGCTGATCGACACACACGTACGGCTAAAAACTGCTGTCAGAGCAGATCAGCACTGCATTTTCTATATAATCCTTCCCTTGTATAATAGCGTTCGATTGCAGGGCAGGTGAGAAATGTATAAGTAGCTGCAGTGGAGGAGTGTCGGACGAACAATTTTTCGGAGAATTTTCTCGCCTTCTCGACCCTTTTCTTTGCTTGGTACCTGTGAATATATACAGTATGTGTGTGTGTGCGCAAGGGAGACCGAATCTGACCGTGTGTCTGTGTGCTCTATTTTCTTCATTGGGCCGTTTTTGTATCGTATAGCCACGAGGCACGATATTTCGTAACAGAGAGTTGAATGTCTCTCTCGCTGATCTTCGAAGTCATGCTTTTTTTTTCTTTCTCTCCATTCTGTGCTACAATAGCTTATACCTATACATACAGACTGCACCGCGACTTTTGTATACATCACAGCTGTCATTATCGTTCGATCTGTCTCATTTTTTGTTGCTGCACGTTGCCGCATTTGTTTTTTGTTTACCTTTAACATGCTTGGATATGCGATTATTTGGTTAGGGTTGTTTCGATTGTTTATCGGAAGAAGTGGAGATACTATGATTAGAAACGCGCAGGTGTACCCGTAATGCGAGAAACACAATAGGTCGAGTGTGCAAACACTGTATAGGAGCAAGAAGGGATGTTCAAGTTTTATTGGAATTGCTCGAAGAATCGTTTTTTGTTTAGCTGGAATTGAGTGCTTGTCAATGGATGACCATAATTATTTTATTTTTAAATGCAAATTAAATTTTCTGAAATATTCATTTTGCGCCCTGGAATAAACAATTCATTGTTAACGTATTATACACTACACTACACCAGGAAAATATAATCGGACGTCTTTACTTTTTTTTATTACTGCAGGTTGTAAGTACTCTAATTTATTAGTCCAACTCGTGAGTATGCGCAACCATAAAAACCTTTTACATTTTCATATCTTATTTTTCAAGTCATGACTTTTCGGGGCTACGAACTTGAGATTGTTCTACTCCACATATTTAAATGTTTTCTATGCAAGATGCGATGGCCTTGGAAAAAACGTAAAAATTTTTATTTTCCCATTTCACTTCTACGCTATATTAAGAAATAATACACCAAATAATTAGACATCTAACGCATAAACAATTTATAGCTCCATATTAATTGTTTAATAATAATAATTAAAATTATAATTATAATTAATTATTATCATTTTACGTATTTATCATAAAAATCATATATTTATAAGCATGGTCCAATATTGATGGTAAAAGTATGTTTTATAAATAATCAACGAAAGAAAGTTTATATTTTCATAAATAATAAATAGCCTTGAGAGAAAATATAAGCCGACCTTAAACTGAAAAACGTCCCTGAATAAAGATTGAGTGAAAGCAAATAAAACGAATAGGTATTAATTATAAGTGCTTATGATTCTTTATCAACTTGATTTCAGAAATTCAAATTATATAGATATTAATTTTTAAACTGAATTTTTTTATTGTGTTTTTATTCTAAAATAATCAAATGCTATATATCGTTTGCGCCTTGCTATAAGTTTCCTAATAAAAATACAATATTCTAATATTATTATACTAATATTTCTGTTCGTGATAATTAAATAAATAATGTTTTAAAATTAGAATCATCATTGCAAGTTTCAGTAGAACGATCCATATTTTATTTATAAAACAATGGTATGTCAAGAATTGAAACTTAAATAAAATTTTTAAATTATTTACGCAGTCCTCACCAACTCTTTGCTCGCATAAAGCGTTATCTTTTAAACTGCATGCATAAGTTATACCATACGAACTTATGGAAGGGTATAAATTATTTGTTTCAATTATTTTCAAAAGGCAATAGATTTAAGTAAAACGTTTTCTTTGCAATACGTGTAATCTTAAACCTTTGAAATCATCCTCGAAGAATCACTAACAAGTCAACAAATCAGTACAACCAATCAAATCTACCATTGCACCAATCAAACACCGGCCTTAGACGTTTAATCCAGAGAGCAGCTCATAAAGGATCCGAATCTCAATCGATCACCTTTCAACTCTTATTTAATATATCCTCCCTCCTCTAACAATATATATATATAACAATATACCATCGAAACCATAGATTATAGAAAGGGTCGGATAGATGCGCATACAAAACCCGGCCAATATCATATCTGCCGAGCCGAATAAGAAGCCATACGGAGATTTTCAATTAAAACGGGCTTACTTCAATCGCGTCAATGCGATCGGCCACGCGTGAAAATATCCGACTCCTCCCTCAAGGTATAAGCACAAAAAGATTCTTCTTTTTCCTCGCGTTACACACCTTATGCGATATTACTATTATATACGCGATTCGCAATAATGTGCGCACTCCGCGCGCGACACGCGTCCTCTTTATTCCCGCATTTCGTCTCTTCAACAACGATAAAGAGAATGAGAAACGGGGGCATGTCTCTCTCTATATGATGCGCACACATTCTCAGGGTAAAAAATTGTTCGCATATGAAAGTATAATTATCGGCTGCCTTTTTATTTAAAAATATAGTTTTCTGAAGACAAGAGTTCCCTTTAAAAATAATTTAAGCAGTTTTTACTTGAATAGAATCATTTAAAAAAAAAAATAAGTATTTCATTGAAGTGCTTTTAAATTTTACCTAGTATTAAAATAAACGTTCGTTTCAACGTAAGTAACGAACCTTTTTATGCACCTTGGAATTGATTATACTTAAAGCGCGCATAAATCCACTCTATCCGAAAGGTTCATTTTTCCAAGTCGCAGCAGTGTAGCAAAAGGGCGGGAAAAAGTGTCGGTGCGCTTAGCAGACGTTCGAAAGAATTTTAAATTAACGTAAAAAAGGGACAAAGAGAGAGAGAGAGAGAGAGAGCCGTGTGCTGGTATAAGAAGAGGGTGGCACGTGGCCGGCGTGCACCAGGCGATCGTTGGGGCGTCCAACACCGGTCGGTATATATATAATATTACGCTTGGCAGGCGCGCGCGGCTGGTCGAGTTGAGGGTGCACTGCATCTAGTCGTGCATAACAGACCAGACATACGCGCGCCAGGTGCGTTAATGCCTCCATGTGTCGTTCGGTCCTTCCTCCTTCTCCCTCCTTCCCTCTTTTCTTGCGAAGCGTCGAGGACTGCATATCGCTCGTTTTCTTTCCCGCGGGAAACTCGGATTATTGAGTTCAGTCGCACTTGTAGTGTTCGCCAAGCAGTTTCTCCGTTTTAGTTTTCGCTGTGTGTGTGCGCTTAACAGGTAGATTTTTGGTCTGTGGTGTATGTTTATTTGAAAAATAGTTTGCTTTTGTGAACAAGTGGTTTTATTCTTATAGTTGGCCGTGGTGCCTGAAGTAATAGCGATTGCGCGAATGTTTTTTTCACAATAAAATTCGAAGTTATGCGAAGCACGATTTGTGCCCATTGTAAAAGCTTTTTTAAGCTGCAGTATAACAAAAGATCTTTTCTGTAAAATGAAAAAGAATATTCTTTTGTTTTGAAAACATAAATATTTTTCGTTCACTTTGACTACACTTCAACAGGATTTAGTTGCATAACTTAATAATGTATTCCGTTGAATTGTCATTTCCAGTAACTATGCGAATAGTATAGATAGGCACTTGCGTATATAACATTCGATTTAAAATATTGGAAGATATGACAAGTAAATTTTGATACACTTTTTTATTTATTTTTTTACACTAATATTAAGAGAATCTCGATATAAGTGACTAGCAAAGAAAGTTTTATTGAAAAAGAAAAACGGGAATATTTTCTCATAGAAATATAGAGACAATTTCGCACATATGGCTGTATAAGAGTTCACAAAATGGAAAAAATAGGTACTTGAAAAAATTATTTTATCAAGTTATACTTTTTCAAATAATCAATTCATCATTTTCATTATAATCAAAATAGCCCTGTACCAATAATACTCCTTCTAATTAAATTATCAAAAGCATCGAACTTCCTCAGAGACGAAACTACACAGAGATGACAATTCGAATGGTCAGCTTGAATCTCCTAAAGGATCATGTACCGTTTCTTCCTACAGGTGTTGCTTGTCACCCAGGCAACACCCCCAGACAGACTAATACATCTTTTTTTCAATTCCTCCCCCTTCCATCCCTCCTCTCTCTCTCTCTCTCTCTCTCTCTCTCTCTCTCTCTCTCTCTGCCTTTGAAATCACTCATCTCCATTAATAAGCCGACTAACGAATCTGTAAATCGCCCAGCTGCTCAGTTTTATTGATAAAGAGAGATCCGTCTATACTTGTTTACGCTCTTGCAGAAAAACATTTTTTTTTTATCGCAGGAAATCAACTGTCGCTTCGAGAAAAACAGTATTTCCTTTCAAGTAGAGTACTTCCTTGTATGCATTAATATAACAGTTTTTTCATGGAAATTGAACTTTTTTGTTCCCACGAGCCAAAGCTCCCAATTTGCCATCCGCAAGTAATTGCAGTGCACATAATACGCACGATGAATCATCTCTCGAGTTTTATATGCGTATTACCTATCGACAGCCACAAAACTCTCCCCATATCTCTCTCGCTCTTTCGGACACAGTATATAATACGGTGGAGGGTGGCACTGGGCACACGCGGCAGGGGGATCTATCTCAGGTGGTTGGCAATTTCATTCGGAAATAAATCTCGTCGTTTATTAAGTAGCGAGCGATCTCATATATGTAATGCCGTCTAATTGCTCCTGTGATCGTTCGCATATATACCTCGCATGTATACAGTCTCTTGTATACCCGATGCGCGTACTATATACAACCCCTAAGATTCCAAGTGCTGGGGCGTTTGCGTTTCATGCGCTGCTGGTCCCCCCTATTTTTTCCTCTCTCTCTCTCTCTCTCTCTCTCTTTCTCTCTCGCTCACTCTTTCTCTCTCGCTCACTCTTTCTCTACCCTTGTTATATGTACTGCAGTATAGTAGTCTCGCGTTTGGTACCTGCCGCTCCGAAAGGTACACGCGCGCCACCAATATAAGTACAAGCTCTCCGCTCACTCCCCCGACATAATACACTATCATATAATGGGAGAGTGACGTGTTTCGGCCACCGGGCGCCCCGAGCTTTTCCTACATACAGCTCTCTCGGTCTTTTTTCCTTTGATCTTCTCTCTCACTCTCCTTCTTTCTTCTTCGGAAGAGACTGTATCAAATGCAGCTCGTCGCGCACCTGCCAGAGAAAGAAGCGCGTGGCGACAAAAGTTATTACGGCCGAGTATCGTACGAGGCGGCCTTTTAAAGGTTAGGTTTCTATCTCGCTCTCTCTCTTTTTTGTGTACTCCACACCCCCGAAAGAAACTCGTCATCGTATGTTTCTCGGTGAGCTTGGGGTCGTGTTTGAGAGCGACGAAGACATCAACATCGTCTGGACGATAAAGAGTCAAAGTGAAAAGCATTCGAGTATTTTAGCACGTTCTGCTGCTTTTGTTCGACTTGATCTTTTCAGCTTTTTCCGTCTGCTCCGATTCGTCATCGATACTCGATAGCTCTACACACATACTTATAGATTTTCTTCTGCACGCTTAGAATTTTCTGCTCCTTGATTATGCTTATTAGGTAAATCACGAATAATTTTGATCTCGTATTTTTTTTTTAATAGAGCTTTACAATTGGGTTAAGAAATTGTTGAGAAATTATATAATTTTCATAGAGAAAAAGGTTTCTAATGCTGTATAAGCAGAAATTAATTTTTTAAATAACAATTTTGAAGTTGTTCTTATCTCTAGTTTGTTGTTGGTTTGATTGTAAATAAGTTTGTGTTAAGACTGCGTAATTGATAAGAATATTCACTAATTAGCAATTTTCTGAAACATTCTGATCTAACTAGCAAGATGTAGAAATTTTATTTCAAGAAATAGAATCCTATGGAAGCCTTGGTTGGCTATATATCAAGCAAGACATTATTGATATTTGGTTGAGAGATGTAGGAGCTTCTCTATGTATCTGTAATAAAGTGTGTATATTTGTATGTGTGAATTGCAGAGCCATCCCTGCAGAAACCGAGAGACCGAAGTGGCGGTGATACGCCTTGCTCAGAGAGAGGTGAGGGAGTTATTGCCATGACTACGACAGGAGCCCAGTACGCTCTCGCAGCATCCACCGGGGCTGGCAATGGCGGGGGTAACTCTACAGTGGGGGTTGAGAGCAAGTCGAGCGTTGTCGTTGTTACTACTTCTAATTCCAATGGCAGTGGTAGTGCTGCTCAGTCACAATCTGGTCGAGGTCAGCAGCTAATCACTGTAGTAACTAGTGGTGACCCATCAAGTCCAAATAGTTTACAACCTATTCAGGTAAAAATATTATTAATATAAATAAACATTGAAATAAATACCATTTCATAATTTTTTTTGTAAAAAACCTTATTACTTTAAAATATTTGTACACAAAGTGAAATATTTAATATACTACAATACGAAAAAACTGAGATATGAATGAAAAATCAATATCAACTCTTCCTATCTACTAAAGGATAGAAGTCTGATAAGTCAGAGTAGCCATCTGCTTTTTAACTTTGATAATGTACAGTGACTAAAACATGACATCGAAGTTTAATACTTCTTTAAATAGCATAAATCTATCTGTTTTCTTCTCAAATTTATCTAATGTTAGTTTATTATTATTTTAAATTACAAAAATTTACAAGAATTAATGAATCATACTTTTATAGCTGTTGGTACAAGATTCACTAGATGCAGGTGGAGATTCATCAAATGGATCATCAGGTCCACAAGCACATGTAACAGCACAAGTGGTTGTTAATACTACACATTCTGGTCAACATACTCTGGTAGACTCTGACGCAGCATCAACATCCGCTGGCACAATTGTCAGTGGATCACCACATTATATCACTGTAACAGGTAACTAATACTTTTTTTATTTTACATAGATGATGTAGTCTAAACATTATAATAGTAATTTTAGTTGTTTCTTACGAGTAAATACAAGCAAAAAAGCACATAGATTAAAAGTGTAAAAAGATTTGAGTAGAAAAAATATTTTGGCTATGGTACTTGTGTACCGCACATTTCTCACTACACACTGACTTTGCTAGGCACCGGCGATTCACCATCATACGCGTCCCTCACAACGACTGTAGGTGAGGGAAATTTTCAACTGCATACGATGTACTTAATCTGTTTTTTAAAAAGCACAACATCCTATGTTTTACAGTTGACATTTTCATTTTTTTTCCCCACATTTTTCGCGTAAGATTTATGTGCACTTTCTTATCTGCTGTATATATATTTCAGTGAGTGTAAATCCAATTATAAAAGATTATGTGTGAAAACGAAATTTTATTGTTTTAGTGCCTGGAGACGCTGACGCCGTGGGGTCCGAATCAGTCACTCATCCCACCTATGTCCAATATGTCGAGGGCGATGGATCCACGTATATACCGACCAATGGACAGATGTAAATAATGTTATAAATTGTTATTACATTATTTTATTATTATTTATTCTTACGTATATAATATTTTATAGGACATATCCAGTGTATGCTGTTGGAGAAGCAGGAACGATGTACACTCCTGCCTCCAATCAGTATTACACATCAACTTCCACACCAGTGACTTATGCTCAAGTGAGTTTTTACTCTTTAAATTATATTAATTTTTCGTAATTTTTTTAGGAAATTTTTATTCTATTACAAATTTTCAATTTATTGATTCAGGTCACCGGTTCAAACACAACCACGGGTCAATTATTGTCGCAGGGCAATGGAACCTACTTAATCCAGCAGAGCGTCGTCGAGGGCGATCCTACGCACGCTCTCATATCAGCCGCGGCTGCTCGTACGAGTCCTCAAACTGAAAGTGCCGTAAGTATTCCCATCCACATGATCCGCTTACCCGAAGCAATATAATATCTAATCTAAAATTTTCAAAAATAACAATAATAAGCTAATTAACGATTGACTAAACCATCAAATTAATAATTTCATCGCTTCAATGCTTACAATACTTAGCGATAAGCTATGGATATACATATAGTTGAACAATGGACACAATGCCATTATGCAATTGATTAACTAAAAGTGAGGCTTTGCTTTCTCGGCTTTGACGAGGAGGATTGACAAATCGATGATGCGCCTATTATGCATTTGCGGGACCGAGTGACGAAAAACGGTCTTGCATGTATGTGATATACACACGGGTTTCTTTCATATCATGTGTACAGGAGGCCGTTGTTAGCGGGGGTGGAGGGGCATACTTGATCAGCGGTAACTCGACCAGTGCTCCGGTCAGCGTGGAAGATGCCGCTAACGCAGCGGCTAATATGACGCATGCCACTAGAGTCTCCCAGGCCACCGTAAGCCAAACCGACTCCCCGTTTGTTAGCTACATTCATTATACATTTTTACTAACACGATCTATTAATGCGAATATCGCTTTGTGCATGTGCTTCTCTCTCCTGTTTCTTTGTTCTCTTTCTGCTTACTTTGTCTGTCTTCTCTGTTCTTCTTCCCTCAACTAACTCGATTCGTCATCGAATGCTTATATCTTTTTGTATATCTTTTGTCTGATATTTTTAAATCTTAAATTTTATTTTTATTTCAGCAATGGGTTTTTATTACAGTGGAAACATTTTATTAAAAATATATTTAATTATAAAAAATTAATTAATTAGTCAGTTTTGAAATATTTTAAATGAATTCTACTTTTTTACATTTCACGTCATTAGAAACGATTGCAGTAGAAAACTTTTACTTAAATATTTAAAAAGTATTGGTATAGGATCAGTTAAGTGAATTCAAGTGACTATTTATCGCTCAATGTCTTACAGTGTCCGACTTATTCTACTTATATTTAATCTTAACAGAATAAGTAGAACATATGCTTTATATACTACAAATTATTTCTATTGTATAAAATTTTTCATTAAAATTGTATAGAAAGGAAAACAAAAAGCTTTAAAGAAGTTTAAACGTGAAACTTTGGAAAAACGGTTTCTATAAAAATATTTCCACTACTGATTTTAAAATATTTTAATTTAGCATACACATTAAAAAATGCACATTTTATTGTTTTTATGAAAGATGCACAAGTTTGACAATGTAAAACTGTTAAGATTAAAGTCAGAAATTATAAGATATTCTTTTGCGCGATAGGTACAATGGTTGTTGGAAAATTACGAGACAGCCGACGGAGTTTCACTTCCCAGATCTACTTTATACAATCACTACCTGCGACACTGTTCCGATAACAAATTAGATCCTGTCAATGCAGCTAGTTTTGGAAAACTCATTAGATCTGTATTTTTGGGATTGCGAACTCGACGCCTAGGAACTCGGTAAAGAATCAATTCAAATTCGATAATAACTTTGCAGATAAATGAAAAAAAAAGTAATAAATATTTTATCCCCCTAAATAATTATTTTAGGGGAAACTCAAAGTACCATTATTACGGTATCCGAGTGAAACCAAGTTCGCCGCTGGTAATGTTAAATGAGGACGGGACATCGCGTCAGCAACCGACATCGAATTCCCAGGCCAACAAGCGAATAAAATTCGTGAATCAGAAGCAGTCGGAGACATCGTACGAGACAAATACCCAGACCAACAGTACGAATATATCTTCTAACGCTTCGTCACCGCAGTATCACCAGTACCTCGGTGAGGCAAGTTGTGCTATACCCGAGTTCCCGGACATTATAGTAGGTCATGGCTCATCTCTGCCGGAAGACTGTACTCTTGAGGACATCGACACATTTCGCAGTATATACAGAGAGCATTGCGAGGCTTTTCTCGACGCGGTGCTCAACTTCGAATTCGCAACGGTCGAAAGCCTTTGGCGTGAGTTTTGGCGCAGTCAGGATAACAACAACGGCGATGAATGCGAAGAGGAGAAATATTTATCCAAGTAAGATCACGATAACAAAGGTTTGATTTTAAGTAATTTAAACTGTAATAGTTTTTAATAAAATTTATAATATTTCTATCAGGACTAAACTTTACCAAATGTGTAAATGCATTGAAGTTCAGAATTTCATTAGAAGAGTGGATTACACATTTTATCAGAATCTCGTTGAAGTATTGATGCCTGACGTTTTAAGGCCTATACCGAGTTAGTATTTTTGTATTCTTCATGATTTTAGTTTATAAGTTTGAAAACTAAAAATAAACATGCTAATTTTTTATTAGGTCCTTTAACGCAATCTATAAGAAATTTTGCCAAAGGCTTAGAATCTTGGCTGACTTCAGCTATGAATGACTGTCCAGAAGAAATGATGCAGATTAAGGTTCGTTAAATCGTATGTTTAAAAAGAATAACCATTAATTTACGTTTAATTTAATTAAATTTATGTCAATAGTTGACCGCTGTATCGGCATTTGCTCAAACTTTAAGACGATACACATCTTTAAATCATTTAGCTCAGGCAGCCAGAGCTGTACTTCAAAATAATAGTCAAATCAATCAAATGCTGGCGGATTTGAATCGTGTCGATTTCCACAATGTACAGGAGCAGGTACACTTGAAAGAATTTTTTATAAAAAACGCATTTTAATGAAATGGAATTATTGTATTCAATCATTCTTCTGCTGTAGGCTTCCTGGGTTTGCCAGTGTGATTACTCAGTGGTGCAGCGTTTGGAGGCAGATTTTAAAGTAACTCTACAGCAGCAAAATTCCCTGGAACAATGGGCCGTATGGTTGAAAGGTGTTGTGACGCAAGTGCTTCAGCCTTATGAAGGCAAGCCTACGTTTGCTAAAGCAGCACGACAGTTCCTGCTCAAGTGGTCTTTTTACAGTTCAATGGTCATAAGGGATTTAACCTTAAGAAGTGCCGCTAGTTTTGGATCTTTTCACCTTATTCGTTTGCTTTATGATGAATACATGTTCTATTTAATTGAACATCAGGTAGCTGTGTCTACAGGTACAACACCAATCGCTGTAATGGGAGATGTAAGAATTCATTTAAAATTAAATATTGATGTAATGAAGCAGTTATTTATTGTTCTAAAATTTTCATTATATTTTTAGAAAAGTCAAAACTGCTCTATGCTTAACGTTTTTGGAACCAATGGAGGTAAACATTTGAAAAATTAAAATTTTGAAAATTACTTATATCCTGAACATAACAGACTTTTGTTACTTTTAGATACATCAAACATCTGTCCAAATAAACGAGTGAAATTAAGCTAACCGAGTACCTGGACCCAGTAGAGCACGATTCAAAAGCTAGTAGGTGAAAGAGAGCATTTGTTGAACAAAGTGTATATCTAGCACGAAAGCAAGCAGGCCTATTAACACAAGCTAGTCTCACAAATTGTAATTTTATATGGGAATGTGCGGCGACACAATGACACTGAAATTTCTACTATTGCTCATACTTACTATCCATGAATGCTGCTAAAACATTTTTATGTGATATAAGGAGTACATATACTGCAAAGCCTTACATGCGTTGTAAACGCGCACCAAAATATTTTTTTTTGTCGGTATAATGAAAGTTACTATATGCTGTTTCGAATTGGATGGTTTTGATGACTGGGACCATGAATATCATGCTCTTTTGAATAGTAATGTTCAAAACGCAGTCCATCCTAACATCCGGCATTTAACTAAAAATTAGATTTTTCGTTTTGTTGTAGTGTCATTAATTTTTTAAGTATCCTTATAAAATTGTTTTGTTTGATCATTGCTATAAAAGTTTTATGTTAAACTTCGATATATACCGATAAAGAAAAGTAGAGCCGAAAGTAAAGCTCAATAATCTGAATATGTTTTTATACTTAAATGAATAGTGAATAGAATAATTATTAAATATCCGTGGTACTTCTTATAAATCTATTTACAGATAAAATCATGAAATCCGCCCTGTCGATGACTTGTCAAAATATTCCTATTTCATTAAAACAGAGTATGACAAGGATAGTGTAAATCTTGGAAATAAAAATTACAGATTAACTTCGAGCATCGATATTTTTTATCATAGCTGCACAGACGTACGAATTTGAAAAAAGAATTCTTATAAAAAAAAATTTGTTGAAGTACAAAAAGCAGTTTTTTGCGTTTTTGTAAATATTGAAGCATGCAATTGTTGAAATTGTTATGTCACGAAGGAAGAGTAATATACATTGTAATGAAATTAGAATATATATCAAATAATTTAAATCTACACCTCTAGAAGAAGATCCTACTGTAAAATAGATTTATTATAGTTCATAATACACGTTTGATGTATTTTGTTTGTTTATAGAATAATTATAGTCTTGAGTTTCAAACCAAATTTATTTTGTTGCAAATTAGCACTTTAATTTTTTATTTTTATTATATTGAAATAAAATATATAAATATACATATTCATATACCTGTATGTGCACCATAATATATCTGCATGTAAGAAAACTCGAAAGGCTTATTTCAAGCATAAAGTGCTGATACACCTTCAAAATATATGTACTGTATAGATATAATTTAATTTTTCAAAGGTACTAATTGCTAGAATTAGGATTAGAGCTTGATTCCAAAACATCGAACGATTTGAAAAAAATGCGATTTATTTTTACAATTGTTTCTAGCAGCTTTTTCACGACCTTTATTTTATAAAAAGACTTTTTTAGTGAGTATTTAAACAAAAAATTTAAATTAGTGATAGTATATAAGGCATTGCAATTTTCACGCATACATACTTTTATGAATTTAATAAAATGACAATTATTTATTAAATAAAAAGGCATTGCATACTAGTCAGAACTCCATAGAATAAGCTAAAAAACAGGGATTAAATGTTTCAACGATGTACTGATCGTGAATTGTAATTAATATTGCATTGTAATTAATTAACGTACCTATAGGATAGATGAATTGTGCACTCTGTTAAGAGAAAACAATTTCTATACTATAATGAGCTTATAAGTGTAAAAATATACCTAAGTGTACCTAATATAAGAACAGCTTATTTTAAAAATGGTTTGTACATGTTATTACTGGTAAAAAATCTCTAAAAACATAAAAAGAATAAGAGTTTTCTATGTGGATCGAAGAAGAAAAAAAATAATCGATTTTAATTTCTAAAAAAAGCGCAAATATAAAATTATTGTGAACAAAACTAGAAATAGTAGCTATACCATGAGACGCGGTATACTACTTTTTTTTAAAAAAAAAGAGAATAAACTTCCTTCCACATAAGCCACTCTGAATTGTGCTCTTAGACAGCTCTATGGTTTTGTATGTCTCGTAAATGTTAAGGCAAGAAACAAGCGGCAATGATATTGAAAAAAGAATAAAGTCACACAGCACTGTCGAATCAAAAGACATATATATCAATGATTTTCTCTATTGCGGATTAAATGTAAACGAAACGGCCTTAAATCTTTTCAAATGTAAAACAGATAAGAATACATGTTCTTGTAAGTTACAAATTAAGGGATAAACAATCTGGCCTAAAAGGCGAATGAAATACAAATGTAAAAAAGTATCTCTGAAAATATGACATTATTTTTTTTTCCATCACCTGTAACGAAATAACAATAGTTCTAGTGTACAAGAGTCTAATCTATTTGATCCGATTGCACGATAACTTAATTATAAAAATAAAGATAAATAATTAAATGATATTTTCAGAGATATTTTTTTTAATTATATTAAAGAACGTTACATAATTTATTGACGAAAACATTTTGAGTGGAAATATTAAAACGGATCATTTTTCTTCGATAATATAAGGAATATTTTCATACTTCCCGATTTGCTCAAACAAAAATTATGGGGATATTCCCGGTCAAATCTTATAAAAACTGACAAAAAATTAAATAAACATCAGTAAAACTTACTATATTTAATTAACTTCCTAAATAATGCGTGTTTATGCTGTAAAACACATTTTTCAACTTTCACATATTGAAAATTTTCAGGGCAAAATATATTTTCCTCCAAGAATTAGACTTCTTAAATGGTGACCTCGTTTCTTATATTTTTCAATGTATATTAGAATCTCAGAATTAATTTTATAAGTATGATAACGCTCTGAGTTTGCTTAGTTGCAATAGATTTTACTTCTATTTTATTCTATCAGTTATTTCGATATCTAATAAGTTCAAAAGTTCTGCTTCCATAGTTAAACTGCGATAAGTGAAGCGAAAAATGCATACCTAAGCTTTTACCCTTTTTTTTACTTGTGAAAATCTTTTTCGGTGTAATAACCGATGAGCATTGCATTATTTATACGTCGGTAAATTTCACCATCCATCGCCAAAAATATTTCAAGTTGAACTCATATTCAAGTCTTCCATTCTTGAGATTATTTGCTTTTCTCTTTTACTTTAGTACGCGAAATCTTACGGTCTCTCTAAACAATCCGTATATAATTAGACAATCAGATTTGAAAATAAAAAATCATTGAAATGTTACGCCTGGACCTATTTTGTCTAAATACACATAGGAATTATGAGGTGCGATATATAACTACCTAATTGAGCATTTCTTTTAATTCGGATGATAGATTTTTTAACGGTATGATTCTTTGCTAAACATTTATTTCATATCCCTCATCTTACTTTGCATTTATTTCTTTTTGCTTTAAGTCTTAAACATCGACAATTATCACGCTCTTTGTGGGTAGGAAGTACCTACTATGGATGACCCGTAAAACAGAACTGATTTTTTGAACCCGGAAAACTCGAGTTTTGACCAGGTATCTCCCCTTAAATGTTTTAAAATAAAAATTTCAAATGTAATTTATTTTAATCATACAAAAATATTAAGATGAAATAATATTAAAAAAGACGATAATTTATTTGTAAGCATATAGAAAATATTTTGATACTTCCCGATTTGCACGAAAGGATTGATAATACTCGACTATTGCAATTCCGACGATTAATGTTATTTTCAATGAATATAAATTCAAAAAATGATAAATAAATTGTAAACTGGTAAAAATGAAGTTCCAAATGACAAATTGTGTGAGCGTGCAAACCACAGAAGATTAAATAATATATGTTTAAAACTAAATATGTTGTGTTCTTATATATATTCATTTCCTGTTCACAATAAACTTATTTTTTAAACAAAAAAAATAAATATTTATATTTTTAAAAAATAAATTTTTTAAGAAAAAAATTTTAATTTTGATTTTTATGAATTGTTGAAAACGTAGTATTATTTAATAAACATTTGAATAATTTATTAAGAAAAAAAAATAAATTAGGAAAATTTTGTAATAATTTTAGAGCGATTATTTTTCTGTTTCGTGTTATCTTAATTACTATACCTAAATAAGTACTATTTTTATTTTTAGTCTTGAAAATTTTATTCCAAAGAGCCAACTTCGCAGCCGTACATTCAGATTGTTCCAAACATTGCACATACACTTGCAAAGAAACAATAGTCGTGCGGCACACACCTTTCCTCATCCCCTTACAAGTTGCATAACCCTCTCAGTCTTCATATTTCTATTTTTCTTCATGTTTCAAAAATTTTGTTAGATGTATACATATGTATTTATATATTTTTGTTGATCATATTATTTCAATAATCATTTTTCTTTTATGTAGTGTGACTAATTTGAAATAACAAAATCGTAATGCTTTAGTCTCTTCAATTATCATTATTTTCGCAACAGGAATTAAGTATTTCCGTAAGTGATTATAATGATTCAATCAGTGTCAGAGATTCATACTCAATTAATGAAAAATACATAATCCTTTAACAATTTTATTTAATTTTTATTATTTTTACTTACATTGTAGAGGTTATGTATTTTTTACAATATGGAATCTTATATTATTCTTTAAATAAACAAATTATTTATAATTTATTTTCTTATGTGTTATCTTGTTTGTGTAGAATAAATATATTCATGATAGATAAGAAAAGACTTCAAACTTAAGTAAATTTGATAAACTCAAAATCAGTAATATGGCATCAACTGATACACCGTCAAAAATGGAAGAGAAGCATTTTGGATACGTGGGAAATAAAAGTGATATTAAAGTCAATGATAAAAACGCAACAAAAGATTTTTTAAACACAGAGACTGGTAAACATAATGTTAATGCAGATTCTGATACACAATGTTCAATAAAAATAGATCTACCCACTAAAGAAGAAGAGTCAGCTAATAAAAATGTAAACAATGCAGGAAAAAGTACCGATACACCAAGTGGAAAATCAGTAGTTATTGATAATTTATTTACTTATAGTAAGTTTAACTCTTAATACTTAACTTAGTGTTCATAACAGTTGTTAAAAGAAGCACTAAGTCAAGTGCTATTATAAGGCTTCATAGGATATAAAGATAGTATGTGTAACTAATTTAATAAGTAGTGGAGTGTCTTTTTGTGTTATAGAAACAGTGTCAAAAATATGCCTGTTTTTTATAGAAATAAAAGGAAAATTAAAAAATTTTATGGTATTCCAAATATTACATACTCCTAATTGAAATGATCATGTTTAAAACTACTTATTTTACATTAGTTATACATTTTTGATTAAATGCAAATGATTATTTATGTCATTTTCTTTATTCATTAGAACATTGTTTATTTTTACTTAATAACAGAAAGAATTGGCTCTGGATTAATATCTGATATCGACGACAATGATGGAGATGTTAATCCATTAGTAGAAATACCTGGAATAAAAGAGCCTGATCCGAGTATAGATGATAATTTACCAAGCACAGTATCTTTACTGAAAACTGAAGATGGTGGTAAATGTTACTTGATTGGAACTGCACATTTCAGTATTGAAAGTCAAAATGATGTTTCTAAGGTATAAAAAATATTAATTAAATATTTCCTTATTTTTTCTAAAATATCGTTTGGTTATTAAAAATAAATATGTTAAAGATAATCCAAGCTGTACAGCCGCACATAGTGACGGTTGAGCTTTGTGTAGATAGAATTAATGTTTTGCAATTGGATGAAGAGACAATTCTCGAAGAAGCTAAAAATCTTAGTTTCAGTAAGTAGTTTTTGTTAATTCATTTTAATTTTTATTATTATTGGATTATAAATATTTTCAGCTAAAATTATGGATACCATCAAACAAAATGGTGTACACAAAGGACTATTTTACCTTTTGCTTTTAAACATGTCTGCTCACCTTACAAGGGTCCTTGGCTTAGCACCAGGTGGAGAGTTTCGACGAGCCTTAAAGGAGGTATGAAGTTTCAGTAATTGATTATGAAGTCTTTTTTATCTATTAATTATACTGTTTATGACAAGTTTACATTATTTTCTATAGGCTAAAAAAATTAATAATTGTCTTATCCATATGGGAGATCGACCTATAAAAATAACATTTGCTCGAGCATTTAATTCTTTGTCTTGGTGGCAAACAATAAAACTTGCATGGCATTTATTGACCGCAAAGGATCCAATCACTATGGAAGACATTGAAAAATATAAATGTCGAGATTCGCTTGAAGAAACAATGGCTGAGCTGGCTGAACAGTACCCAGCAATAAAAGAAGTTTTTGTTAAAGAACGTGACATATTTTTAACTCACTCACTACAGTTAGCATGCAAATTAAAGCAAGGATTAAATGGTAAACCAGTTCCAGCAAGAGTTGTTGGTGTGGTAGGAATGGGTCACACACTTGGAATTATCGAAAATTGGGGAAAAGTCGAACGATCCCAAATACCACCAATTATGAGGTAATTTTTACTACTGTGTTTAGTAATAGGTCGTGCGAAATCTTCTAATTTACAATTTTATCAAATTTTTTATCTAATGCTTTTGGTTTCACTTTTTCAGTATACCACCTCCATCACTGTCAGGCAAAATCTTGAAGTTCACAGTCAAAGCTTCTGCAGTAGGAGCTGTTATTTATGTAGTATATAAATTTATTCCAGTATCGATAGATGTAATGCAATACTGTAATGCTCTTAAAACGTCAGTGGAGGGACTTATCAAGGTCAGTGACAGTCATTAAGAGTGGTAGTTTGAAACTTTCAAGAAGATCACGACCCTCTAAAACATTTTATTTGAAAAAAAAAATACGTTTCTTCTGTTTTTGTGCTGCTTTTATACTAAAGTCCTTCTTCTAACATTTCGGTCTACGCGTTAACGCGCAAATATGGTAAGCATGGATGCAATATCTCGCATTGACGAGTACGAGCATCCACTATCAGATCTTATGTACGTAGTTAGTAACATCCCAGGTCCAGGCAGTCAACTGGATGATTTTGAATTGGTATTCTCAGTTGGCTGTACCTGCAATCAAGATTGTAATAATAATTGTTCTTGTCTTCGAGGTACGCAAAATTACGTTAACGGTCGACTTCAGTTGGATCGTGAAAAAACAATCGTCGAATGTAATTTTAACTGTACTTGTACAGAAGAATGCGGAAATCGCTTAGTTCAGTGTGGCCCATTGGATTGTTTAAAAATAATAGCAGTCACTAATACTAATATAGGTTTTGGTCTATTCACGACGAAACTTATCAAAAGAGGACAATTTATTTGTGAGTATGCAGGTGAAGTTATTGGAACTGACGAAGCGCAGAAGAGATTTGAAGAGAATAAGGAAAAAGGTCAGATGAATTACGTACTCGTCGTTTCCGAGTTCATCGGCGAAAAGAAAATCACAACATGCATAGACCCTGCGAAGTTTGGAAATATAGGACGATATTCAAATCACAGCTGCCAGCCGAACGCTATGCTTGTACCTGTCCGCGTTGACATTGCAATACCAAGGCTGTGTTTGTTTGCTATCAAAGACATCGAACCTATGGAGGAAATAACTTTTAATTATGCTGGAGATGTGGTTAATTCCGTCCAGAATCTAAGTGAGACACCATGTCTATGTGATTCTGCTGCTTGCCTTGGATATTTGCCGCATTGTCCTATATGAAGAAACGCAAAAGCATGAAAAACAGAGATATTATCCCTTTCATACATTGTCGGGACGCGTATTGAAAATTTTAAGTTAGAATTCTTGAAGCTCGAAATGTGATCTAATGACGAAACGGCGGTACCTAAATTTTATTTTTTAACTGTAGATAAATTTTTTTATTGAAAGGTATATTTATGGACAGCTTGTTTTCTGAATATAATTTCCAGAAAAAAATGTTTTGTTATTTTTTTCATCTAACAAATTAATAATGAAAAATAATAACTTACATAAAGATTTCTGAAATTTATGTATTTTTATATGATACAATGTATGTCATACGTTAAACAATCGTAAAAAAGGGCTAATATTTCTTTGTATTTAATGACTTAAGAAATATTTAAGTATAAAAAATCTTTATTTCCTTCGATATTTAAACGAAAATAATAATAAAATTTATCTCTTTTATTAAGCTTTGATTAAATCTTTCATTCCATTTTTTTTATATTTTTGATTTATTTATGAAATGGTTTAAAAGTAATTTTAATGTAAAAATTAATTTTGAAATAATTAAAGATGGTATTCCAATTTATCAACTGTTACATTAATGTTTATCAAAAGGAACATTAGGCGAGGCTCTGAGTATTTATTGACTGCCTCAAGCTACAAGCTAACCAAATCAAAACAAAGTCTTCTGTTTCAAAAGAATTTAACTGATGTTATTAACACTGTTCATCTAATGGATAAGTATAGTTGAACTAGTGATTATACATACAAGCTACGCTTTTTCCATGTAGAAAGCACGACCGCTACTATAACTTATGTTGTACATAAAACATAAAAGTAATTTAAATTATTTTTCCTATTTCTTTTTTAATTCGTTAAACATACATTAAACATTTTTGCTATAAATAAATATTCCTGTTAAATTAAAGTGTTTCAATTTTGTAATTTTTCTTATTCTTTAGCAAAAATTAATATATTTTTTAAGTAAACTAACATACATACATTAACTTACATTATAATAAAAATGTTTTTTATTCGACAATATGTAACTTTTCATATGATGAAGGCACTTCCGTGTAGCGATCGAGCCTAAAAACAATGATTTTTATAACGTATAAAATAATTTTTAGCGCCAATTAACATTATTTGACCTGCGTCTAGTTTATTTAACAAATATATTTTCAGGGCCTGTATGTATATTATTTAAAAGAAATAAATTTTGTAATAAAAAAAAGATGTACATCTTACAGATTATTTATCTTTATTTAAAATAATTTTTGTTATCACCAGGTATTAAATAGTTATTTAGAATGTCATATACTTAAAATTAAAACAATTTTATTTCTGCTTTTTTATACATTTTTACAGTACATTTTTTTAATAAATAATTGTAATCAGAAAAATCATAAATATTAAAAAAGCTATAAACACAACAAATGTTATTGCTAAATAGTGAAATTCTTTAGAAAAGGAAATAACCCTTCTATAAAATGGCAAAATTTGAGTATTAAGCAATCGATGATAGTTTGTTTTAAGTTCAAAAATAATTTACAAATGCTTATACATTTATGGGAAACGTGTCAAGTGAAGTAAATTTTTTTTTTGCGGACTGTAATTTTTTATTTTATTACGAAACGTAATGAACTATATGTTTGTACTTGAGATTATGATACAGTATTGTATATAAATAAAGTCGATATCTTACAAAGACCGCTTAAATTTTATGCATACAGTCTTCCGTAACTTTGTACACGTTATATCAAGTTACATATAGCAGAGTTGACGTGTAGTTTTAGGCTCGTACATGCAAGTACAGTCTTAAAACTTGTATTCACATATACAAGATTCGGTAATAACGCTCTAGAAAATCAACGACAATATCTGTACAAAGTGCTCTGTACATCTAGGAGGAAAGCAATATTATACAAAAGAAAAATCAAGTCATAGTCAACCGTATTCACGAATAATAAATCTATGGATTCGTTATCCATATTGAAACACTCGTTTCAAGAGGTACTCAAGACTTTTTTCTTCCTCCTTTTCTTAATTTAATTACACTCAAAATAAAAACTTTTACTACGGTAACTGCGTAAGACTCGTAATGCTTGGTATCTCGTGAGTTTATATTACAGTATATACATTAGGCAAGTCCTGCGTTATCACCAATCTTTTTTATTTGTTTTTTTTTTGTTTTTTCATGATTTCTGATATTTTATAAGAATATAGTTTCATATAGAAAACTAAGTCTTTATCATAACTATCAATATCTCTTTATCTCCTGGCATTTGTCGCAAAAGTCTTACGAAGAATCGTGACATTATAATTAAAAGATTTTCTAGTACGCCAGTGCCAGGCAGAAACATTTATGAAAATTATGTCACGCAAGACGGTTGAACACAGTTGCTAGTTTCCTTTAAAATGTGTGCACAATACCGCAAGAATGACTTTTCCCTACTTTTTTTTTCGTTTTCTAGAGTGTAAACACAAATAACCAAAGTTCGGCAGTTTTAAATGAATCGTTTGCGAGATTTCAAAGAGTACCTGTTATACAATGTTCACATTTTTATCCGGATTTTTCATACTCAATATTATTGCAATATAATGTCATTATATAGACAGTAGAGGAATTATGAAATTTTAAGTGTCGAAAAACAACTAAGTGCTATATTTCTAAAAGGTTCTTTATAAAAATATATAACAAAACATAATTATAACATATAACAATTATAATTTGTACGATTCCAATATTTATAATATTGAAATTATAATTATATAATGTTCATATCAAGTGACGTGGTAGCATCACTATGGAAAGTATTCATCATACGAGAAATCACGCAACTGGCAGGTTTTTTACCCATAGAAGCTTCCAGTTTTTCTTTTTTTAAACGAAAACATTTACTTTTTTAATACTTTACATAAATATAGTTGAAAATCTGATGGGCTTCTTTAAAGCACCATTTATAATTGGTCAAAAGTGAGTTTGATCCATTGATGTGTATTGAAATTTATAGATATACGTATTTGGAAAGGTGGAATCAAAATATAAAATATTGAATGTTACTATATCGACCCCATAGCGATACACGATATAAAATCTTACTTTATTGGGCATTTTCTCGTCAAAGAACATGATAATTATAATTTTTGTTACTTTTTTGTAAATACTTTCTTCGATATACTCACGCTTTAGTCGTATTTCTATTCTTATTTGTCTAAATCATAATATCGTAACATTAAGCAGCTAAACTAATAAACTTATATTCTAAAAAAGATATCTTTTTAAAGAATTATTTACGATGAAAATATGAATTCTTAAAAATAGTACGTTTGTCACAGAACTTTTTAAATCACTGTTCAATTAATCTTTTATTAAAAATAATTTTTTATGATTTTTCCAAAATAATATCGAGCGAGAAAAATCCAGATACGTCAACAAGAAAACCATAAACTTTATTAAAAAAGGTATAATTGAAGATCGTGCCACACCCGATTTGCCCAAAAAAATGAAATCGAAGCACAATCGCAGCAGCATGAGAGCAAATTAAAGGGCAGCACATGTGTGATTCATCGATTTAATTCTCCGATAATGTTTGGTTATTTGGATACATAATGAAATGAAAATTGTACTAACAATGAGATATCACCAATAGCGCGTGTTCGTGAAGGGTAAAAAGGGAAACATCGAGGAAAATCTATTTGAACGATATTTTCCGCGTACTAAGAAACTAAAATGACGCTCGTAACGATTCAAATGCTTCGTACAAAAATCTTACGCCGATCGAGAAATGTATGTAAAACGCTTATCGACTTAGTATGATATCGGACTGTACCAGTATTGCTATAGATATTTGCCCCCGGATGATCTATCCGAGTTAGTTGATCCTTAAAAGAATAGATTACGCAGGAACACGCAGTACGCTTCATCACCGCACACAATCACCTGGGCCACGGGATGTGATGCATTGCTTTTTACGTTTCATAGAATGCAGTCTCGAACCTGGACTCTGATTACTACCGTTATTATTATTATTAGTATTGTGCTGATTGTTTTTCGTTTTACCGTGTCCACCTGTGTGATTGCTTATGCCGCGTGTGTAATCTCGTGAATGTTGATGATTTACTGAAAATAGAAAAAAATGTATAATAAATTTAAGTTGGAGCAATGTCTAATATGCTTGAACATACAATTGCTTTGAGTGTAATATGTACCATGTGAAGAGGATTTGTATGATTTTTTGTATGGGATATGGCCATGAGATTGCTGATTATTATGTAAATGCGTTTCTTTACTTTTTTCTTCCTCCTTTTCTCCAGTGTTAGGCGAGTGTCCTCTGCTGCTTTCTGATTCCTGCAAACACGAATATTTCGTACGTTTGTTTAGTTTCAAAATTTTGATAATGTTCGATTGATAGTGAAATAGAAATAATAAAAATTACCGATTCACTGGCAGGTGCTGAGAGTGTGGATGCTTCAGAAGAACCAGTAGAAGAACCAGCACTAGAACCATTAGATGTGGCTACTTCTTCTATAGGTACAGGGAATGTTTCTTTAATCCATTTTCGATAATCTATTACTTCGTCCGTTACTCTAATGATCCTTCCCAATATACTGAAAATGCGTTTCCATTATTATAACTCAATTCCAAAGGAACAAAATATTGCACGAGTTCGTGCAGTCTTACCTGACTTTATTTGCATCATTGACTAGAATATTGAGAGGATTGACTGCTTGCGAAAGTACATAATAAGCCCAGTCGAATGCATCTTTTACATACAGAGCGCCATAACTGCTACGACCAATATCGTTTCCCGGGGTAAGAGGATCTTCTATACAAAGTAAAGATGGTCTGTGTCCATCAATCATGTCTCTTTGAACCTAAAATAAAAATGGAATGTTAAAAATATTTAATCTTAATCTTATAATGTTGTAATATTGTAATGAAATTACCTCTTCTTTTGATATGTAAGTACCACCACCTTTTACACGAATACCAGTCTTAACATAATTAAATTTTCTACCATACAACTCCAAAAATTCTATTAATAATACCCCCAAATTTACTTCTGGACTGTTGATATTCGTTCTAGGATGCAACTGTTAAAACAGAAATAAAATAATATACTAAAATATTGGCATGACATAAAGAATTATATCTTCAAGTATTGCGACTTACCTGTAAAAAGCTAATAGTCATGAGAATTAAACTATACGAAGAGATACCTCCAGTAAACACTTCATTGAGATCTCTTTGCAATAAAAACTGTTTGAGTACCATCACCAATTTTTCAAGTGCAGGGTACTGGGCTTTGAAAGTCTTGATGAATTCCGCAGACTTTACACCATTATTCATATTAAAACTAATGTCCACCTTAATTTCAGTCTCTTTATCTGTGAGCTTGACAATTGGAACTGATGCTCTATCTAATACTTTGATGGAACTTGGCTCAACAATATTTTGATCGATTAATGCTCGTTCAAGTGTGTGTAGTGGAAGATTTACCCAATTGCCTATCACCACTAGATCAATATCACTGAAAAAGAAATGTTTGGTAATGATGCGACACTTAAAGTGGTAAAGTAATGTAAAACATGTTGAAAAAGCTACCTTGTGGGTAGGTATAATCCAGTACGAAAACTGCCAAATATTTCCATTTTTGACTCTGACCAAAGATCGTATATTACTTGCTCTATTCTTCTTATAACTCGTAATCGGAGGCTGTGTTCTTCATTCGTAGGGCACATGTAAGTATAGAAGTCTTCGATCTCCTCATGCAGTCTACAATTAAACAGTATCAAATTAAAAGGATGAACCATAATTACAGAATTAAACATATTTTATACAATTTAGCTTAAGGAGGTTCATCAGATTTAGAATTAACGAACAGATTTTGATGAAATTATAAATATAAGTTTATTATTATATATTAAGCAACATGTTAAATTTTTAAGTTGTTTAGTACCCATACTAATGAGATATTAATAAAATAATTTTTTGCAATTTAACATTGAGTCTTATGTAGTTGCATTTTACTAGACTTTTAACTTGAACTGTATAGTTATTAACGAACGATTTACAGAAAAACTTTTACACGACGTAAAAGAATATTTAGCGAATATTTTGAGACCTTGTACAACTCGCTAACTTAAACTATTAAACTTATAATTTATATGTTTTTTGTATAAATAGCTAAGCTTGAGCAGAATAACCTCCATTATTTAAGATAGCGGCAACTTTTTCATTCTTGGACACAGCGTACGTTGTTTGAAATTAATGGTACAATATTTAACTATATAATGATCTGATAAAGTAACGTTAATCGAAAATGTTAAATAGGTTAGTAAATAGAAATTCTGTTACAACTTTGTTTTGACTTCCTACGTACCTGATGAACCTCCTTAAAAACACTCGCTAGAATAATTTAGAAAATTTTTAAAGTACATACATACTAGTAAATGGAAGAATTAAAGGAGCTACAAAGTCTACATGGTTTATGTACTAAAATTATCGATAAAATTCCGATAACGAGTTACAAAGCACGGTCTGTAATTAAGCCATGTGACATCCCTAACCTCACATTTGATGAGAGAAAAAAGTCAGGGAAGGCCATGAAAGTATAAGAGCAAAGTGATGTGTTACTGAATAAAAGCTCACCCAAGTACACCCTTGGAATAATGCTTGTTGGGAACTCGCCAGGGGCAGCCACCGAACATCCCGACCAAAGCCTCGTAGTTGTAATTCATGCCATAAGTACTTGCACGATTATCGTTTTTCCTCCTGGACGGGTTGTAGTAGCTGTTGGTGTTGTGCTGGACGTTGACACGTGTGTTGCGGTCGTCGTTGTTGGGCCGATTGTTGAGTGTCGGTGACTCGAGCGGTACGAAGTCCTGAGAGTTTTTCGAGTTCATTGTGCTACCGCCCTGCTGCTATTGGGGATCATACATGAAAATGTACTTAAGTAGATATCAATCGTGTATTATATCAGTGAGGAACTAAATGCCGTACGGGCATATCATAGTGTCAGACTAATCGAACATAAATACAGAAATTAATAAATGCCTTGGCGCGTGTTATTATCGAATAAGTAGACTGGGAAGAAATTTCTGCGAGCCGAGAGATTTTCAGGGAAGAGAAAGGGAGAAAAGGCAGAAGCGTGCGCAAGGATCGTCAAGGTGTGCGCGCGAGCGAGAGAGAGTGTGTGAGTGAGCAAGGCAGAGAGGAAGAGAGAGAGCGAGGAATGGGGATAGAAAGAGCAATGCGTGACACGGAAGACGTGAAGCTGAATAGAGAGGGCTAAGCGAATTGACAACTTATTTGGCGAGAAACGAGCCGAAGGCGTGAAATACTGAGGCTATGGCTCGCGAATATTAGCTTGATAGGTGTACGAGGCGAGGCGAAAGAGAGACAGAGAGACAGAGAAAGAGCGCGCGCGCGCGCGCTCTAAGATATATAGGAAGCCCAAACTCAAAATTATTACCAGGCCCGTGTTGTTGTCGTGCTTGATGCTTAGATTGTCCAGGTCCTTTCCGGTCTCCCAAATGTGTAACCACAAGTCCTTCGCGGGACCGAACTGCTCCGGTTGATACCAACCGATCTTCGGATCCATTAAACCCCTCGGGTGCGACTCAGTTTGGAAGCTGACGTCGTCGTCGCCGTCCTCGTCGCAAGTCCGAGACACGAAACTTACACCCGCGGCGACCTTCCGTGATTGCCACACTCGAGTGTTTATGGTATCGCACTCACTCACCTTACCCTCGTCCTCGCGCACTACACGCACACCTTTTTACCTCTCTCTCTCCCTCTCTCTCTTCTTTGTTTTTTTTCTCTCGTCGTCTCCCTTTTTGTCAAATTGAAAGGGAGAAAAAAACCACAGGAGGGGAAGAAAAGGTAAACGAGCTGCTACTGCTGCTGCTGCCGAAGGGGGGCCGATGTGTCGAAGCAGCCTTTCGCCAAACTGCTATCCGGTGTAATATTGTAATTCACACACGCACTCGTGGTGGTGCGGCTGTGCGTTCGTCTATCCTCGGCAGTCTCTCGCCTCGCGGAAAAACGCCAACCACGCACACACGCACTCGACCACAGGCACACACACCGCGAACGACGACCGTCCGAGGGATTCGCCCAGTCGAGGAGCGAATTGTCGCTTTTCGCGATTTGCCCCAGAGAGACACTAGGCCTGCTGCTCGCAACTGCTCTCGCTGCTGCTGCGCTGCCTGCCTGCCCTTCTCTCCCTCTCTCTCTCTCTCTCGCTCTCTTGCTCGCTCTCTCGCGCGTGCACTATACACTATACAGCTATACAACTCGCGCGCACACACACTCTGCATGCAGTCGCTCTGTCCTTCTCTATCTACAGCACATTTTCCTTCTCCGTCTGTTCTAAGCTTGTGAGCCCATGAGGAGAGGCAGAGCTAGAGCGCTGTGCTGCTGCTGCTGCTGCTGCTGCTGCTGCTACTTGGATATTATATAGAAAGGCGCAGGCTTCCGCACACACCACTGCACGGGCCGAGCGCACACCGGCCTTTTCGCTTAATAATTTTCCCCGTGTACGTGCGCTCTCGGCCTCTCGCGCGCGCGCCTTGCCTAATGCCTTCGCTGACTTCGCTCGCTTTAATACAAGTCGCTGATCTCCCGTATGCGTGCAGTGTGCACCTTCCTTTACACATATATTATATACGTTCTATGTACACATACCCAGTAGCGCGCGTATATATATACATGGATCTGCTTTGGGAAGATACGCGGCGCGGCGGCAAACGGCAGCTTTTCCGTTGGCCAGATGGCGCGAGCCGAATAAACCCGCCGCGAGGGCTGTGTTTCGCGTACTAGCAGCACCGAGCTGGCGACGGAAACTGCTAGAGAAATCGAGAGAGAATATCACGCGAGTTTAGGCGACTGCCGGGAAAATTCAATTTCAACCCGCGCGTGGCTCTCAATGCCGCATAAATTTGAGTTATTTTCTTGTTTTTTCCGCCACTTTCTCGTGATCATGGAAACAGAATTTCGATGACTTTTGGAATCGAGGTGCGATGTGAGCACGTGTTTGCACGATTTCAATTGTTCATTGCTACATTTGGAATACTTTAATGCAGCTGCTGCGGGTGTAAATCCTCTATTGTTGTATACTGTTTAAGGTACCGAATCTACTTTTTTACTCTGAATGTATAAGTATACAATTTTCTTATTGTCAAAACTTTACCTACATCACTTTAATATCAAAATAACAAAATTCGAACCCATGCACGTATGTAAATAATATCAGAGTAATCTATAAGTACAATGTCTCGTCAATATAAACACTCAAGTACAGTACTTACATTACAACAAAATATTATGTATTGTACTTAGGACCGTCTTTCGATCAAACTCTAAATAGTTATATCATCTATCGTAACGGCTTTGTATACAGATTTTCAAAATATTCAAAATCGATAATTTCAAGCAGTAGATAAATCAAAGCCCTGAATTACCAGCTAAAAATCACAATTTATAGTAGGTATACCTAAAGGATGTCGGTGCGGACTGTGGCCTCTGCAAACATTCGGTATCTCGAGATTCTCGAGCAGTGTTTTTCCTCCCCTCGGTCCTCGCTCCTCGGCACTCGGTCGTGACTCGCGGTTCTCCCATCACGTATAAGTATGTACTTCGGGCTATTCTCGCACGCGAGACGCGCGCGGCGCGCTACTCCCTAGTCCCTGTCCCGAATTGTATCTGGCACCTACTCGTTTATAGGGGCTGGTGGAAAAGCATCGCTCTCGAACATCAGCGCAAATATGAGCTGGTGGTCTCGGAGAAGTTCGTGTCGTTGCTGCCTACCTTGACCGAATTCTGACCAGTGAGAGAATAAGTATATACTTTTGATAGAGAAGTTGCTGTGAAAGCCGGCCGGTGCGCGGATGCAAGACACGCACTCCCTTATAGAGCAGTACAACGGAGATGGTGTCAATAAAAACAAGCTGATCGGCGGAAGTGTCGGCTACGCGATGAGCGCTTGGAAGTTAGTGCAAAGGAGATGCTACGACCTTCTGTCACATCGTTACTCACTCCTCATCATACTTATTGCTCTCACCTGCATCTTCGTCGGGATCGTTCACTTCGGCGAGGTTAGTTTCTTTTTCATTAAAAGAGAAAAATATATGTCTGAACTATATGTGATATCTTTTTAGAAGACAATAGAGCTTATCTTTTTAACAGTTCTGCATGCGGAGCTATTCTATGACAATTTTCATTATTAAACATTTATTGTTAATTTTAGGTGTGGATAGCATGGAGCAAAGAAAAGTACAAAGCAGTATTTCATTCCTTCAACGACAACATTCTTGGCATATCATTTCAAAGGCAACTGTGCCAGCATGTTCCAATAGACATTGTCTATACCTGGGTCAATGGATCAGATCCGCAGTTCCTTGATAATTTAAAAAAATACGTTCCAGTAAGCAGCGCTAACAGTGCTGCCTCTAGATTTAGTGATAAGGATGAGTTAAGGTATTCGCTCAGATCTCTAGAAATGTATGCCCCGTGGGTCAGAAAAGTGTACATAGTTACTAATGGTCAAATACCAAGCTGGTTGGATATGGATAATCCGAGAGTTTCTTTAATATCTCATGAGGATATATTTACCAATAAAAGTCATCTACCATCCTTTTCAAGTCCAGCTATTGAAAGTCATATACATCGGTAAGTTCTAGAATCTGTTTGTTCTTATTTTTATAAAGAAGTTCAGAATATTAAAAAAAACGTTTTTCAGAATTCCTGGACTATCCAATAAATTTTTATATTTTAATGATGATGTGATGTTGGGTGCTGCTGTTTGGCCAGAAGACTTTATAACATGGTCTAATGGACAAAAGGTTTATTTAGCTTGGTGGGTTCCTGACTGCTCAGATATCTGTCCTTGGGCATGGGTTCAGGATGGAGCCTGTGATCCTACATGTAATACAACATTGTGTGAGTTTGATGGCAAGTATCCTTTTTGAAATTTTTAAATTCCTATCCTAACTTACATAATAGCACATAATAGAACTTATAATTCATAATTTTACATATTTGTAGGAGGTGATTGTGATGCTTCCGCAATGGAAGGTATTGAAAGAGGTGTTGAAATAAATGAAGGCGAAAATGACTATCCTTATGGTTTTTTAGAAGAATCTCGAGCTGAGCCAAATCAAGCTGAAAGACTGCTAGATACTTTAAAGCTAAGAAGAAAACTGGAATCTTATTTAAGTACAAATATGGATCTAGATATGGTTGCTATTCGCTCTCTACTTTTTCAGCATAGTACATGGGAAGATCAATTAAAAGACTTTGATGTAAATAATAAAAGACTAGGAAACGAATCTCATATTTTTCCTCAATTTGATGATGATAATAAGCAAAAAAGTAGTATTATGTATAATATTACTGTTCAGCCATCAAACATTTTTAATAATATTAGTAAGAGAACAGGACCAAAGCTTTTTATAAATGACGATATTATAAATTTGGTCCACGTAAATGATTCGGCAAAAAACAAAAAAAGCGAATACACTGGGCGTCAGAAAAAAAAGTCTAGAAATCTTGATACATATGCCGAGTCGTTATTGTACGTAAACAAAATTTATAATAAAGCTTATGGATTGGAACGTCGTAGAGTACCTGCTCACATGCCGCACTTACTGGATCGCACAATCATTACGGAAATGCAGAAGAAATTTGCTAGTGAATTCGAGAAAACATCGAGCCATCGTGTTAGAGATCTCGAGGATATGCAATTTGCTTTTTCTTACTTTTACTTTTTGCTTAGTGAAAAACGTGTAGTATCAGCAGAAGAAATATTTGATGCATTTGATACTGATAAATCTCAGTAAGCATCAATTTTATGAGCAAATTATTATTTTTCATCAATGCATATGTTTTAACTCAAAAATTTTTATTACAGAACATGGTCAGATAGAGAAATTCGAACATTACTAACACGGATGTATCCTCTTCCACTTGACTATAGTTTAGTCGTTGATTTCGAAAACGCCATAACAAATTGTTCTCGTCTTATTGTTTTACGGAGTGTTTCAACAAGGTCTCCACCCCCTGGAGAAAGATATTTGGATTCTACTTTAGTAAGTTTTATTATCTTTAATGATTTCAAAATTATGGTTTCATTATTAATTATTATGTTGCATTTTAAAGCCCGTAGTTAGTCGAGAAATGATATTAAGATGTGACCCAGTCGTCAATAAAGTGCGTTCGAAATTTGGTAAACTCGAAAAGTATCCGCACAAAGTACTTGAAGCGGGAAAGGATGAGATTTTTAAAATGCTAACTAGCAATGTATCAACTACAGTGAAAATGTTGGACGAAATACGAAGTGATCCAAAGTACGTTTTGATTAAACTATTAAATATAACGTTTTTTTCAAATATATAATATTATTTTAATAATTAAAATTTTTCAGAAAATTCATATGTCTAAACGATGATATGGACCCACTACGACGCTCCGAAAATGAAGTAGTTCGTGCTCTTCTTAACGACTTTTATCGTTCTCTATATCCCATAAGAAGCAGTTTCGAGTTACCGTCACAATATCGGAATCGTTTCACTCATCGTGACGAATTACTGGAGTGGCGAGCAAATCGTGCAAGAGCAAGAAATATAATGTTGATCATAATAGTATTACTACTCGCTGTCACTCTCTATCATGCATTTCGCCATAAGATACGAAGACTCTGCACAATTCGAACACTGCCTACTCTACTTGTCTAATTTTTCCATTCTATACCAAATAATTTATAGTACTCTAGTCAAATTAATAAGGTGTTGTAAATAACTGTTTACGAGTACAGACATGTACATAAGATTAAGGAAGATGTCTTTATTGAATTGATTTGAGATTGAACAAAGAACAAGTCATATCATATAAATCTTCAAAAACTACGTGATTTAAGAACAACTATATATTTAGCATGACAACTGTGGAACAACGTTTCTTTTCTTTTTTTTGCACCAAGATTGTTGAATGTAAAATTTAAGATTTTTATTAAATTTTTCTGTAAAAGTATACATATGTGCGTCTTCTCTTGAAACAAACACAAGAAACACGCTCATTTGTTCGATAGATCATTACAGGATCTTACTCTCGGACAGCAGTGACCCTCGAGCGGTGGACAGTTTATATGCCTGACATTTCGCGGACCGACCATTCCTCCTTGTCTCCTTGCGCATTCGCTCATCCATATTGCTACCGTTGCCACTTCTTCCGCGAGAAGTCGACGTCCAATACCTTAAAAAATTAAAAATGATACCGAGCTAAGACAGTAAAAAAATACTATTTATGGAAATATTCACTATCCAAAAGTATATTAAAACGCAAACGTTTAATTAATTCGTTTATTTAATCATGAGATGATTCATTGCCAATCAATCTTTTGTTAAATAAGTACATCGCATACCTGGAACTTCAGGGTAATTCCTTATCGAATCGGATTTATCAGTACCAGATTGCTCAGTTTTGTCCAAACTGGACTTTCCAGACGATTTTTTCAAACTGGATATAGATTCGTCAACTTGTTCCTCCCGTCCTTCGCTTGCTGATATTACATCCTCATCTTTTCTTCGCTCTGCGTTATCCGATGATTCTGTGCGGTCGATCGATCGAAAGCTCGATTCGCCTTCGTGGCGATAACTTCCTTCTGACTCCTCTCCAAAACTTTGTATAGCTGCAAAAAGCATCGAATTAATGTGAATCGCATGTAATTTTCTATTTCTACTATAATGCTTCTGATCGATCTCTGAATAATTATTAATTCAACCAGCATTTACTAATTAATAAAAAAATATTTGATATCAATCAATGATTTACGTAGTACTACACAGAATTACAACTTTTTTTTTATCATTGCCCTATTTTAATCTACGTATAATTTTGAGAATTCAAACACAAGAAGCGTATACTCACTCATCTCAGAATGCACCTCTTCCTTTGCAAACTCGAGCTCGAGATCGGTATCGACATGGGTATCCTCGCTAGCGACGGAATCGGGTTCAATCATGACTTCCGGTACCTCCTGTTGCAAATCACTGGCCAAAGTGCCAGAACCCGAGACCCGAAGATCGGACGTCGCCGTCGTGTCCGAGCAGAAGCAAAGATCCTCGGTGCTTCCTTTCTCGCCGCCGTCGCACCTCAGACCAGCAAGGTACCTGCCCCATAAGTTCGTTTAATTTTTTCAAATGGAAATTCGCAGGAAGTGATTTTTGTAATACACATTATTAAGTATCCAATATTGATTAAACAAGTACTATTGCAGCTATACTTGTTATTGCGATAATTGAATTGCCTGTAAATTTTACATGTAGTCTTATTAAGTTGTCCCATTTCTTAAACTTTGATGAATATCAATAGAAGTGTACGTGAATTTAGAGGTTGAAAAATTCATAACTATGCATTAGTCGCGTTACCCATAAATTTCCATGAACAGTGTGAGGGGAATCATCGCTGATCCGCCGTCGGGTTCATGTGTAAACAATTCGCAGATCATGATCATGGTCTCGGTGATGCTGCGCGTCAGCAGACCCACGGCGATCGACAAGAATTTTTTGATCTGACATCGTTTGCGGAATTTCCCGATCGATATGATTAGACCCGAGTCCCTGCAGTCGAGGCACAGGTACTCCCACTTTTGCAGTATACACTCTACTGGAAGAACTTTGTTGTAATCCGCTGTAATTGAAAAAGTTGCTTTAAATAATTGTTGTGAGTGATAAAATTTTCAATTTCCTGGAAACTTGCATCATCATTTCCAGTATAACAAGACGTTAAATTAAAACAAAATTGGCCCCATTACACGATGGGCAGTGATTATAGGAAAAGGCCGAAATGATCGTTCCTATATGCTTTATACATGTAAGTAGAAACAGCCGAGTAGTGAATGACTCGATTTTCCATCAATCTTTTTTTATTTTCCCGTCATGTAAAAGAGTCAATTTTTTAATTTAATAATAAATTCTTTTATGTTCTAAGTGATGATATATGATTTGATTTACAGTGCCAGTTTTAAAAATTCAGATAAAGAGGCGCGTTAAAATTGTACACGTTCAAAATAAATTTTGTACACTAGATAAGTTGTGCATTCAGAATACTTTAACGATCAGTATTGTACATATGCCTAAAATAAAAAAAAAAAACATTTCGAAGAAAGAAATGTAGATCGAAATAAATAATTTAATGAAGGATACTAAAGCGACGTACACAATATGTAGATTGTATAGTTAAAATATCTATAATTCATACAGCTTAAAAATAGAACAAAAGTTATGGTATAATTAAGTACGAGTCGTCGAAGAAAATCGTTATTCGAATGACCTGAAATATCTTAAACCGATCAACTTCTTTTATTTATAACGAATAAAAAAAACAGCTAGATGATTAAAAGTCAAAACTATTACCTAAATCAGCAATAGTAAAGTTAAAAAGACTTGAGCAAATTAAACTGGTGCAATTTTGACATGAAACTCAGCTTTCAAGCATCAAGCCATCAGAAACACTGTGCGCCTCATTTTTATAATAAAAGAAAGAAAAAAAGAAGCGAAACAACAACAAACGAAACCCACCGCCAAGCTGTCTAAGCAGCACCTTGAGAAATCCAATTGTCAGTCCAAAAGCACTGCTCGCCGGTGGATACTCGAGTCTGAGCTTAGTCGGCGGCTCCTCACCGTTCGCCAAAGCTCGAAAATAAGCACTCGACCACTTGAGCAAATCATAAGGCTGCGTACGAATCGCCGACTTGCAGAACTGCTTCAATATCATAGGCAACTTGGGCGGCACGTTGATCTGCTCGATGCAGTAGTCCGTCTCGAGTAGCGGCATCTTCGCGATTATTTCACCACCAGCTACCGATCGCGGCTACACATCACCTAACCTCAACTCCCCTCGCCACTTTGAATCGATTATATATAGACCGTTGCGTGTGTGTGTATAGAGATAACCTCGATTATTTCCGCTTTTCCCTTTGCTCTCGTTTGTTATTTCACCCCCGTGATTGTTGGATGGCTCGTCGTTGTGTGCGCGCGTGTCGAGACACGACGACTATATACGGCGGAGGTAATGGTTGCGGGGCTCTCGCGGTTGCAGTTTTGTGTAGCCGCGAGTCTCCTAGCAACCTCGCGATTGCGCTCTTTTGTGGTGGATCGTGTGTATTTTCTATGTCGTGAGCCGTGTATTGTTGTTCCGGTGATTTATCTTGCCGAGGGTGGAATCTATATATACATATATGTAAAGCGAGAGATACGTAGAGATGAGGGTGGCCTGATTGATTTTCTTTGATGGGCATTGCTGAGCTCGAACTAACTTATGAGTGTGCGACGAATGTTATGTTCGAAATTCGGCTGCTTTTTATTTGATTTTATTAGATATCGATCATTTGCTCTTTAATTCCTATAGGTATTTTTTAAATTTGAATATCTATGTGAATATAGGCCATGATCGCTGAAAACGTACACTGCAGTAATGAACATTTCAAGCCACATGTATACAGTTATAATAGATTTTTACTCTCTACTAAGAAAAAACAATATTACAGTCGTTTGACAAAATCTATTGAACATGAATTTTTTATCTGTTAATTAATTCTACAAGGATGAATTTTATAAAGCAAAAATATTGCTTTAGAGTTTCAGCTTTATCATTCGATATGTTCTCGAAGGATAACAAAGTTTTAAATTAGGTTTTATAAAATGTGCTACACGTAATTGTATAAATATCTTTACTGTTAACGAGCTCATAGCAATAAATCTATTATTAGGTTTAAAACTATGCTGAACTGATTTCATCATGATTGGTGAATCTTAAGTTCCGATTTTTAATACGTTTAGGGTTTTATTAATATAATATGCAGTATGATATGCACTGCACATTTGAAAAGATTTAGGTAAACAATGACGTATATAAAAAAAATTACATCAATTAGAATATAGTTTATTATAAAATTAATTGCACGAATGATGTTCAATCGTAGATACTGTTGAAAAATATGGATAATATTTTTAATCGTGTTATTGAGAAAATTATATTGAAATCATATAGTGTGGCTATTCGAGAACACTTTGTATTATGATTTTGAGAGACATTACGCATACAATTTCTTTCAAAAAATGGTTTCTCCTTTCGTAGTACATCCATCAACTACAGTGACTGTGAACGTAACGATATGAAACAAATTCGGTCCTAAAATAAAATGAAAAGTTCTAATAATATAAGATAAAATCTCTATCTTGTGTAATCGGCCAATTCGAAAAAAAAATTGGATGCACGCAGCCGCAAACTGTCGAACCGCTAACATGTGACAGCAAGTGCCACTTCTAACTCTAAAAATAAACAGGCTAAAGATCATAGAACTATGACGTTAACTATATAACGTCCAAGTATGCATTGTATATACCTATATGCATACACACCGCTCGCGCACAACCGTGGCGCAAGCACATATCAAGCAGAGTCGCAAATGGAACGATTCAAATTTTCCCGCCAAGCGATCAGCGTGTCAGTCCTATACTCTAGCTTACCGCAAGCTGGCGCCAACTGCGCTCCGAACACGACTGTGTCTACGCGCGCGCGCGCTAAAAGCGGATAATCGCACGCTGCCCCCAAGTAAAGAGTCGGGCGCCAGAGCTCCGTGTGTTCGGGTCGGTCTTTCTCTTTCCATTCTCTCCCCCAGTGTCTTTCTCTCTCTCGCTCCCTCTTTCCCTACTGCTACACCGACGTCGAACCGCGAACGTCTCGCTCGGCACTCGGCGGACTTGCACGCACACACACACATACACACACACACACACATTCACACACACTCGCAGGCAGGCAGAAGCGAACCGACCGCCGTTGAAATCGGGGGATATAAGCGCCGCGGCAGGTACACAGCTCAGAGAGGCCAGGCGAAAGGAACACTCGTGTGTGCGCGCTTTCAAGAGAAAGAGGAGAGAAGAAAGAGGAACGAGCGACGACGTCTACCAACAACTGATACATCTATAATCGTACCACGATGGCACTTTTCCGCGTCAGCAGCCGACGATGCTTGGATCTCCAGGTACGTTCTTATGTTAGCATCTACCCCCTCGCGAGCGAGAGCCCTTTCACATCCCCGCCACTACACGCCTTCCAGAAGAGGTGGGGGAGGGCTGGAAATTTTTTTTCCCTTCGTTTCTCGGTTACGCGTTCTTAGCTGCTGCTGCTGTTGCTGCTAATGCTCCCGAACCTCTCTGGCTTCCGGCGTGTGGTCTGCACGCGTTCTCGAGCGTCGTGTCGGCGTGTCTACTTTTTTTTCTCCTTTCTCATTAGCCCGCAGACTTTTCCTCCCTTCTTCGTTGTTTTTTTACTCGACCTGCTCCGTTCGTACACCTCGTGGAAGGCGATGGGAGCTAATAGAATAGGCCGGAATCGTGGAAAACTTATTTACCCATGATTTGCAGTTTTCCGAATTTTCCGCAATCGAGTTTGGCTATTTCCGTAACTTGTGCAAAAATCTAAAAGTGTATATAACATCGGTGGTGCCCTATTATCGACCGTGAGGAAAAGCTTTGCTCTCTCCCTCTTTCTCCCTCTCTCTCTCTCTCGTGCACGGAATGTCTGGCGATCCGATGCAGGCCAGGTCGCGCGCACGCGGCCTCTTTTTTATACGTCTCTCGGCAATGCTTATCTGTTGTCCCCTTTCTCTGTCTCTCTCTCTCTCTCTCTCTCTCCCCCCCTCTCTTTCCTATATTCTTACGTTTTTTCGCATGAATCGGAAGAAAGTGCACGCTTAAAGGAGGCACAATCGCCGCGACCTGTGCTCCGTAATATAAAAAGGTGGGGACTGCAGCTAGAAGGTCACACGCCTCTTCTCTACTTTTTCCCAAATTTTCCGAATATCTTCACTCATTTTGGTTCTCTCCGTCCTCTCGAGACCCCTCAGTCATATAAACTTTAGCAGAATCTCAGGCAATATCACGAATTGACGCGTTCGAATTTTTGCATATATTTCAAACGGTCGTTCCATGACTTTTCGAACTTGCGATAATCTGTCACACGTTCGATCGTTCGTATATTTATATCGTCGGTGTATGTATAGCGGAAGGTGCGGTTATGTAATGCGCGCTTTTCGCGAAGCTCCGGAGAGTCACCCAGAGATTGATGACTGCATGCGGCGTCGTCTATTGCGCAAACGTTCCGGAAACAAGGAAAAATGCGTCTGTATTACTTGTATTAGACAGGGGAGGGACGCATTCCTCAGAGTCAGGTAATAATTGACGTGACGCGCATTTTGGCGTCTGCTGTTTTCCGCATGGGCAGAAAAGTGCGGCGTGCTCTACCTTGCCGACGAGGTTTCGCGTGGAAATTGGAAAAAATAGGGAGGGTGAGGTTGGCACGTGATGATCGATGTTGCAGCGTCTTGTATGATTTTCGGAGTAATGCGAGTGTGAGATCCTAGGAAGGTTTAGACAATATTGAAAAAGTGATTGATTTGCATTGATTTGTGTGAAGGAAAGTTTGATGAAATTTGGAGCAATCTACTTTTTTTAATTTTCAAAGCATAATGATTCGATGAAAATTTGAACAATTGAGATTTCTTATAATGAGCAGAGAGAAATATTTTGAATGTTTGTAAATATTCAGCGAGATTTTTTCCATTTTTTCGAGATTGACATACTTTTGAATCTAGGAAAGTCGATGCCTCACTTCCCTCGTATTTTAGATGAAGACAAAATGCAAGGCGGTCGATAGAAGCCGTTTGATTGCGTAAGCGCCAGGAAAAATATATAGAGGGAAGTTATATAGAGACCGAGTGCCGATGCAAATTCGATATGTAAAGCACGAGGTGAATCTCTGTTCGAGTTGTATAAAAAAAAAAAGTTACCTGCAGATGCTTTCCCGAGTGTGTTTTTCGGTCTATTTTTACGGCTGCAGTAGAGTATATATATAGATATGTATAGAGAGAGATTCATTTTTATAGTTCCTATGCACATTTTTGGAGTTTCGAAAATTGACATAGGTCATGTGCGTCAACGATGAGGCGATTTCTGAAAAAGCATTTGTTTATCGGTATTGTGCTAGAGAGAAATGTACAAAGTGCCGAGAGGATTTGTCCTAGTTTTAGAACAGCTGACGCATTGATTGATAAAGCCACAAATATGTGTTGTGTGTGTGTATGTTGGTGAGTACCGCGATTTTTGTCATTGACACACATTCTTAGACTGTATACTAGCCGACGAAATTTGGCAGTGAAATCCACATAACGATCAAAGTCATGGCGAATAAAATTTTCGACACGCTGCGTTAGATAACACTTGCTGCAGTATATCGACACTTTATATCAGTCGCGAAACCAATATATACTGTCGCGATCTTTGTGTTATAGAGTGCAATATACCGGGAACTCGGATTTTATCGGTATGCAGTGGCTATTGCAGTATAAAAAAGTTTACTTAACGTTTTTTACAATAGTTTTATTAGTATTAAACAGGTACTCGAACAATCTATTACGTGTCAGTCTGGAATTCCAGTATTTGCATTCGCAACTCTTGCACAGCATCTGTTCGAGACACATTACCTTCTAAGAAAAACTTTATAGCTCTCGCGGCGAAATCATTAGCTCCCACACCTATGCACGGGTATATGCAATTACCAGCACTATAAAACACCATTACCACTGCATAAATGCACGTATCCAACAATAATTCCCTATCACACGACATTCGAGTGAATGGGGATAAGTCCGGGAAAAAGAATATTTGCCATTGAACGTGCAGTGTAAGTCGCGTCAGAGAGAGAGAGAGAGGGATTAGTGATTTTGTAAGCTACCGCTAATTTTAGCGGGTGTTTCGAGGTCGGATGAGAAGAAGTAAAGTGTGTTTGTCTCCTCTAGGCTTGTGCACTCGGACTCTCCTCGCGCTCTAGTGGTCCACATTGACATGCTGCCTCTTTATGTGTGTGTTTGTGTATTTCCACCTTGATGCAGGGTCGCGATGATCCAATTTCGGTGTTAGAGACTTTGGCTTAGCCCCACACGAACGCCATCCCCTTAGGCTATACACACATATGCACATGCACGGCAAGGAATTGCTTATCGCGGATTCGTGTTCATTCATGTGTTTGAAGTTCGAAGTTTAATTGATTTGGGATTTTTTTATGTCCCCATTTGGTGGATATTGTACCTAGTCTCAAGGTCGATTGGTAGCAGATGTCTAAATGAAAAATAATTCTGCATGGATGCATTCTATTGGTACACATTAAACGCAGAGTAATCAGCGTTATAAAGTTCTCATAATCAAGAAACAATAAAACGTCATTTAATTTATTAATAGAGAAGTGGTGTGTGACGCTGATTTGGCAGAAAAATATTTCAGATAAAAATCCACGATTAATTAATTTATTCCAATTGATTCTTTAATTTAAGAACAATGAAATCATACTACGTTAGAAAATGGTTTCATCTTTACATAATAAATATATTGCGTAACAATAATCTGTATAATAGTTGATTGAATTGTATACTTGGCTTGAAAATAGATTCACTTATATAAAGGTGGATGCCAAGAATAAAAAGAACATTTTAATACCAAAGTACCTGAATAGAAGTGTTAGGCCATACGTGTAAACACATTACGTATTGTAAAATACAGTTGGCAAAAATACATTTTATTTTAGGCGCGTATGTAACGGTTATTCCGGGCGTGAGATGCGAGTGAAAGTTTTATTAAGTTTTTGAACTTTAAATCTCTTTTATAATTTGTTGAATGAGGAAACTGTGTAAAAATACGCATTTCATAAATAGAACATTTTTCGACATTGTTTCTTTTCTGGTTATTCTTAGAACTTTCCTACCATTAATAGTAAACCTTAACTGTAAAGGTTATTGTATCCTAACAGTATCTTGTGAATTTGGAAAATAAGAGTTACCGGTGCTCTTCAGAAATAAACAACGAACGTATCGTCGTCTGGCAAAAATATAAACAGTTTTTGGCACTCTCTATCTGAGACTATTCATGATCTTGTTGGCTTTGTATGAGCATCTCAAATATTGTATAACCACTCGGTATATGTAGAGTACATTTATTGCAGCAGTTTCGAAAACTGTTGTATAAAAAGTATATAAATGACTTGTTATCGCTACCTTAAAAATCGTATAAGCATGCAAAGCAATAAAAATTTGACTATGAATAAGCTACTTTACATAGGTAGGAATATTTGTGAGAATGGCAAAAAATATACAAGCTGTTTCAGTTATTTCCTTGTAGAGCAGTCTAGCGAGCGAACTTGTGCTACGTCATAACAACGATCATATTGTGCACTTCTCATCTTGTGCTAAAATATTTTAAAGTTATCGTGCACTTGATGTACAAACGCACCAGTCTTTATTTTTCTACAAAAGAGTCTTTTAGAGTGGGTGGATTCTTGAAACTAAATCTGGATATACTTTGGTGCTTTGATTAAATTGTAACAAGAATTTTATTTGGTGCGAAATAACAGATCCGTGTCTCAGCATTTTTGTCAACTAGTCTCTGGTATTAAAGTCATTTATCTATATTTACTACCATTAGTGTCCAAAACATGCATCTAAATACCTCTATTTTGTATATTATATGTAAATATACCTTAATGTATAAAATCAATAATGATTGGCGAATATCTTCAAAACTAGATCCAGTACAGAAACGTTGAGACACGGGAATCATGATTTTGCAGCATAAGTAATTCTTGAAAGTTTCATGAAAATGCAGTTATTTCCTCATAAGTATATAATTACTGTCACAATTAAAATGGAACTGAAAAAATTTGTAGTGTCAAATACATAATTATACAGAAGTTTAATGAAATTTACGTAACTCGAGCGAAGCAAACTTGGCATTCATCATCACCGGAAATCCTGAGCAGATACCACACACTTGCCCACTCGGGGATCGTATATATAAGAGTGTCTACGATATTATACACGCATGCAGAAGGGGGAATTTTGGTCCGTGCGATCGAGTGAAAAAAAGAGAGAGAGATATATATCACGGAGAGCGACCTTGGATTATCTAACGGGACACATGCCGTTCGCCGTTCTCGACCTTCTCTCTCTCTCTCGCGAGCGCAAACTATTTCAGAGAATCCTCTCGTTTCTTTATCATTTAGTCTCGCGTGACCCGAGAACGAACATATGTGCACGGGACACTGTCCAACTATTGGATCGAGAAGTGTCTTATTAGTGACTTACTCATTATTGGTAATGAACGAGTTACCTCTCTTATTTTTTGCTCTACGGCTCGATGAATTACTTATTCGCTCGCTCTTTCGTTCTCTCTCCTACTCCCATGTATAGTGATCGATTTATCGATCACTAATTAATGCGGTGGTGGTAATAGTTATTCGAAATTGCACTTCTGTGCTTGCGGTGGGGAGTATAAGAGTGTCCCGAAGGCTGTTAAATGGTTATAAAAGAGTTTATTGTTGTTACGTTATTGGTGTGCAGTCGATTTGTAACAAGGACTTAATTGGGTACACGTATTTTTGTTTTATATATGTAACTTTTATGCAAATGAAATATTTAATCAAGCTTGTTTTTATAAAATGTTGATAGAGAATTAAGTGTCAGATAGAATTAGAATATCAGAGATAAGTCCTTACTGTGATAGCTCTAATTTTAAAACACTAAATTTACGATAAAATATTGTTTGCAATTTTTTCGAGAGAAAATTTCGAGAATTTTTATATATAGAGTTTGTTATTTGCTTTAAAATAGAATCGATTCTTTAATGTTTAGGTCTCGTGGTGCTAGAATGATTTACGGAGACTCTCGCGTGTTAAAAATCATTGGTCCCACATACTCAATGTGAACTTGAATTTGACCGCATTTTCAGCATCGCGCTCATGATTTAAAATAGTGTTTCTTAATTTAATGATTGATATGCCTACGCTAACTTCGCTGAATATTGGCATTACCTACTTCTTTTCGATATTGATAATCAATTAGATATTAGTTTAAAAATGAAAAATTTCATTTAATAATCTTTTCAAATTATTTAAATGTACCTGGATTCACGTAAGTTAATTGTAGCGTGATAAATAATTATCCTTTAGCTGACGTCACAAGATCAAACGGTACAGACTAGACGCGTGTGACGTTCTGAACATTTTTAAATTGATCTATCTTATTTATTTTCAAGAGTATTGAAAAAATTCTGAAAGTCCATAATCATTCATTATTTAAGTATTGCATACTATAAACTTATTATTTATTTATTTATTTATTTATTTAACCAAAGTAAGTACCTTACATTACAAAATGTAATCCAGCAGAGGAAAACAAATGCTTGTTCGCTGGTTCGGCATACATAAATACTTAAAAACTAAAAAAAAAACTAAAAGACTAACTCTTTAGTAAGTGATTTACGACTTTCTCCGTTTAAACAAAACAGAGATAGTGCAAAACACTTAGAGACCTAAACGTACTTAAAATCTAAATCTTAAGACTAGAACGAGAAGACAATTTTGTCATACCATTTCGTATATATTTTCAATTTATAACATTATTTATATTTTTATTCAATAATTAATTTAATTATCAGCCAAAAACAATTTTAATTTAAACAATTTTATAATATTCTTCTTTTTATAAACTCCTCCACTATGTAAGCTAACAGTACCTATAAAATTAATATGAATCGATAACTTTGATCATACAGTAACATATCGTATGTTCTCATTCCAGAAATACATTTGTTCGACTTTAGTCGATAGCATTTATCTGAATTTGCACGAAAATAGGGTCGATATACCTGTGACCCCGTACTTTTTTTTCAAACCCAACCTTCTCTCAGCTTAATATTGCACTTGTTGATTATATACGCAATGTTTGTCGTCACCGGCACTCAACAACATCGATCTAACATTATAACAATCATTATTTATTGCCAAACTTGTCCTTCCTGATATGCAATCATCGGAGTTCAAACTTCATGTTCTTGCACTTTGACAATAAATGTTGTTATTGATATTGATATTGTCTATTTTCCTATATGCAAACCTTCAAACGCTTGGAATTTCTTCCTTGTTTGCTATTAATTAAATTCGAGATACAGTTAATTGCTATTGATAACATTGTATTTCATCGAAGTTATAGCGAGCATTTATGATACAGGCGTATAAAATTATCTGATTAAAGATAATTATGGAAGATTTTTCTCGTTATTAATCAATTCGCTCTATAATATTTTTTAATCTTATAGCAGTTTTAGTAAATGTGCTGGAAATATCGTTTCAGTCTAAAGCACAAAATCATCTGAAACTTTTTTCTTTCAACTTTGAAATTATCCAACTACAGCTAGTATCTCGTGATTTGGCGTAAAAATCAATTAGATGGTGCTGTTATTCATGTACATATCGACACAAGTGAATTCTTCCGAAGTCAAGGCTCCTAACGCAAACACTACAGCTTTTATTCAGAAACGCTGTTAGCCAAACAAAACCGAAAGTAAACAGTCTAAAGGACACATATACAAATTATTAAAAAAATCTTTCAATAACTCGCTTTCTGCAAAATTATATACCTTCCAATATGAAAAGAAAAACCCCAAGTGTTAAGAAGAACACCATTTCGCCGTCGGCATGGGAAGAAATTTGAGCTGTATAATATCGTCTCATCGTACGAACCATACACCAGATACACACATACCTATTATTATATACAAGAGTCAATAGCACAACGCGTGCGATTAAGGTTGTATAGGCTATACCATCAAATCCAAAAGTTAGTCAAATTTAAAAATTAAGCTTTTATGATTTGAAAGTATATTTTTATAGAGAGCTATACTAGTATTGAAGATCGGAATCGGTTAAAATTGATTTAAATGTGTTTTAAAGTATTTTCTGACTGCATGAAGACTCATTTTACAAACTTTTGGCTGCAAATTTGCCCTTTTTTACCATGTTAATTCTGGATTGTTTCATTTACAGCTAATGACATATATTTTCTATCGTTGATCCATATTGAAAATATAATTAGTTATTGTTATACAAAATTTCAAGTACTTGACATTATTTTTTCCTTAGTTTTTTCACGATTGTATGTGAATTTTGGTATTAAATTGATAGATATAGGTATACCTCGCATGTTAAATTGAAATTTATACTTATCAATAACTTTTAAACGAGCTAATCAATCCTTCTAAAATTTTGTGGGTGATCTTGTATTGTTAAAATCTACTTATTAACAAATTTTCAATTGTGTGTCATCATTTCGCCTATATAGCCTATACAACCTTAAATATGCGTAGCGCACATAATCCAGCTTGGAAGTCTTAAGCGATGTCTAAACGATCCGCGGCGCAGTCTCTCTCGTATACTTGCGCGTCTACGATTACCCGACACACCAACTCCACACCGCATTCTGCACGTCTCAATTCACGTTACGTGTGTAGCAGTTATACACACACACGCATTATGTCTCGCTTTTTATTTTTTCACTTCTGAACGTAATCGCATGTGTAATTTTGAGTTTTTAAGGGCTGATGAATGAATCAGAACGTTCGGGACTTTACGACGAATTGTGTAACTCATGCATGTTGATTTATGCGTCAGTTATTTGGGTCCCTGAAAAATGTGACAAGGAAAATTGAATTCGGATTAAAATTAGATCGAACGACGATCGATATTTTTATGTTTGAGGTGTGGTTTTCGGGCTTTTACACACTTGAGTTTTGGTACAATTATGAACGTTGTGAACTGCTCTGCACATTGTTTAGGTGAGATTTAACTGATTGTACAATGTTGCTTAAATTCCGTACCGAATTAATAGTTACTATAAAAAATAATAAAGAAATTATATGACTCAGAGTTTTTCAGTAAACATTATCATCCTTTTCGGCTACAACATTAACAAAACCGGTTTGTTCCACTTACGTAAGCTCACTTTTTCTTATTTAACCGTTATTAATGATGCGCAAAACGACCTTCCATATATTCTGAACTTGACTGAAACATAAAAGAAATTATATTTCAACCGTATTACAAAATTGTGCCTTGAAAGGCCCAACTTTGTTACGCAATTCTCGCAAATTTATTATCTAGATAATAAATAAACTATATTACATCGCAATGCATTCGTAATACCACAATCTTGAAAATTATCTTGTACATTTTATCAAGCTCGGCTCAATCAAATCCCAAAAAAAGTGCAGCTCCCACTTACATCTCAGAAAAAAAGTCCGATCCAAGACAGTAAATCATATAATCGGGCGGGACTGCACGCAAGTTCAGCATCTGTAATTCCTCTCTCAGCCTCCTCTCTTTTGGCGCTTAAAATGCAAATTGCCGTAACGCGAGCAGCGTTGATTCAATCAAAATATACGCTCTCTCTCTCTCTCTCTCTCTCTCTCTCGTTCTCCCACTATAGTGGCTAGTTCTTTTATGTCGAGATTGACTGACAGCGTGCAAGATCAAAGTCGATATCCATTACAAATGAATCAATGCGCGTAACGTAATAAAGCCAATATAAGTTACGGGCCGCTTTATCGCGTACGCACTTTTCAATGATTATACGCTTTTCGCGATCGATTGATTTCTTTGGACGACCTGAAGCCGCCAATTTATTGCCTTTTCTTTTGCTTTCAAACGGTGTTTGGATAATTATCGATGATGACATCATCGCACCTTTTGCACCTTTTGCACGTCTTTTTTGCTGCTCCATTGTTGATTTGGCAAATTAGGTTTTCATAAGGAAATTACCGTGCGAAAACTTTCCTTAGATTCTTGGGAAAAATATTATTGAGCAGAGAAACAAAAAATCTATAGTAATTGATTTGATGATTCAATTCATAATTGTGACATTATATTATTCTAATGAGACTAAATCTATACTTATGAAAATATTTGTAATAAAGTAAGAAAATTTTTTTTTATCCGAATTTTTCAATAGTCTGCATCTACCATAATCTCCGAAAAGTTCCACGTGTGCAATAAGGTGTGCCTTTTATAACGCACACTAACGTTTCAGCGATTGCCGCAAAAGCCTCACATTACTTTTTTTTCTCTCTCCAGCAGAATATCTGATGACTTAATGAGAGCCAGCCCATAAAAAAGTTAGGTATCTTACGTGCCTCAAAGATTCACACACACACACACACACACTAGAATTTAATAGTGTGAGATATATATGTACGTGGGTGTGGGTGGATTAGAGCGATTTCATTCAATAAGCCGAATCTTCTTTCTCCCGCGCGACACACAATCTCGACCAGTTAAACTCGCGAACCCTTACGATCTCGCCACAAAACGTACAGTAGCCGCACGGCAGTTTCTGCGGCAATCGAGTCATCACTCGTTCGGGAGTCCGGGACACTCGATGACGGCGTGACGTCAGAAACATAAAAAGAAAAGAAGCGTGTGTGTGGCGGGGCAATTACGTGGTGTGCGTCTGTGCGCGCTGAGTGCGCGACTCTCGCCAGACACGTGGTGCGAGAAGTGTTATGTCTATTCAGTGCTCCATTCATCGAACATTCGATAGCGTTCTAGCGCTACATTTTTTGGAATATTTGTTTTATTTAAAATATGTTATTATACCGATAATAAATATTCTCTGTTAGTGTTAGTGACTTTTGAAAAACTTTCTAATTCAAGCAGTTTGAGGTAACATTATATTGCAATGAAAAATCGTCTTATGAAAAGCTTGTGCCCAGAAAGAGTGGAGCCAAAATAAAATCAATTTCGGCGTGCAACATGCATGAGTTTAAATTTTGCTAATTGAATAATTAAGATTTATGATAACTTAACATTGCTTTTTATGCACAAATTATTTATCAATGCTTATGTCAAATTATATTTATTCAATTTAGTTTCGTCATTAAAATTTACTACAATACAAAATCTTTTGACAATAAAGTATGCGTAACGAGCATGGATTTGTAGCTAGTATATAAAATATAAGAGATGTAAACAATTACAAATTGTTTTACTTTAATTTATTTTTACACTTTTTCACGTATCTATAATGTTTCTTAATTACATAAACAATTTTTTGTCCATCTCATTAAAAAAAATTAATGCTTCATCACAATTAACTATATTCATTCCTCGATTCATTCCCCAGCAAAATTAAAAAAAAAGTTTCTATGAGCCTCGAAATTCCAGCCAAGATCGCAAGATTTTCCTTTCGTGGAATCCACCGTAAATTATTATCCGCTGCTGAAAAGCCTTGAAATTTTCCCGCGAAATGTATACATATACAGTGAGAGGCATCGCACTCAGTCACCACAAGGCGTACATAATTGGAAGCTACGCGCGCGGAAGAATTTCCACAAATCATTGTCGCATTCAACGCGTGTCACAGTCGAGCACGCCATCGATGTTCCTACAACTCTACACACTGCACGATACACGATATAGTTGTGATAGGGTATGATGTAATCGAGAGCTTACACCGCGTGCCTCGTTATTGACATTAAAACGTCGTACGATCTCGGAAATCCGCATGTGATGAATGGATGCTCCTCGTCTTTTCTTTTACAACCTCTTCAAGCAGATATATAGATATATCAGATATACACGTGGACAGTATGGTTGATAGTGAATGAGTTGCAGTGGCATAGGTATGAAATATTCAGATTTGTTGTGATTCAAAAATGTTAATGATGGGAGAAAATCGATGCCCCGTTCGTTGATTTTTAAAATAGATCAATTAATTATACATTGAAGGTTAGGGGAATTATCAGTTAAGAAGGAAAAAATTTTCTCTTGATTTTATACGATAAGTTCAATTGACGTTTTAATCTGTATTGATTATTGAATTTGTATCAAGTATGAAGTGTCGTGTTTGACGATTGTCTGGTAGATAAGGTACAAAAGAAGGTGTTCGTGTTCAGTCGTTCAGATTTCGATCGATACGTCATACGACTGTTAGGCGCGAGAAATTTGCCGTTTAATGAGATATAAACTAGACGTGATTTTCAGCTCGTTATTTCGAATTAATTACGTGACGTAGCTATTTGCCAACAATATATCATTTTCTTGCCTACACAACTTTGATAATAAACATCATTTATAATTTTTAATTTGTATAGAAAAATGTAATTAATGCCAAACTGTCTTCTCGTATGAAATATACTCTCAGATTATATTAAAAAAAGTAATCGATTTTTTTAATTATGCTTAAATATTAGTTTGACGCATGCACGGAAAATTGTATTATACGTCTACGGCATGTTATTTATCGTAACCTAAAGATGTACAGTTTTTGCATACGCTAATAAACTTTCATATAGATATATATATTCAACTTACCACAATAAGCTTGAACTTGTCAAAATGATTGCTCAACGCATCAAAAAGAGTCATCGAAACCATTCCCAAGTTCACGATAAATCCAACGCGATGTTAAGCAGTCATCTACACGCGGCGTGTTTTTTGTTGAGTAACTATCTTTATTGTCCCGCACTTTTTCTTCGACTCTCAATGTCTCGTGAACGATAGTTTCAATAAAAGCTGATTTACCCCCCTAAGATGGAATTCCACGTTTATACGTAACCAGCCATATGAACAAAAAAGTTTTTTTAACGTCTATCGAGACTTCCGATAAAAACACTTTCTTTGCTCCGATCTGCGCTTCACTGTCTCACTGGCATAAGCGAATTCATTCCAGAGAGCTTGACAATTACGTAATAGCAAACAAATTCTTAACTGTCTTAACTATAGTAATAATCCAACGGCAAATTTCATTTTCACCAGCGATGATTGCTATCTCATTAATAAGCTGAGCCTTATTACAGTATTAGGAACCAACCATTTTGTCTATCTCTGAGTTGAACAATACGATAAGGAGATAAACAGTTTAGCATACACAAATTGAGCTCGAGATTTATAGCCGCGTGGCTTTTGAGTGTGGACGAACCTCGGTGGATTCCTCTACTTGATAATTGCGACGAATGATGTGCATGCATGTGTGTAAAACAGGGGAGAGGCTTTAGACCGGTTCAAAGTGCTTAGCGCCTCGGGACAATGCGAGGGAACTTGAGCTTTAACCTACGCACGCTGGTGGCGTATATAGTGAAACAACTCCACCAAATCTATTCTAACGATTTTTTTTTCGTTTGTTTTTAAGTGTATACAGACGCGTGGAATCGAATCTTGGTGGTGAGAGTCTGAGATGTATTTTTGCGAATGGAGATGATTTATGAAGGAGAGTTGTGTGGGCGAGTTGTGTAATATTTTGTTCTGATTGCCAAAATTTTTTGGTCATTCTTTCTACTCGGTTTCTCGGTATATACGAGGCGTTAAAATTAGTTCGCGCTAAAGACGTGCAGTTGTTCTGTTGATGGGTTATTGCGGGTAAAAATAAATTTGCTTGCGGCTCGTTTGTTTATTACCCTTACGTTTTTCGCAGAGATAAAGAACTAGATTTTAAGGGCTGCATTTTAAACTGTAATGTGGACACAGTCGAGTGAACGTATACTGAAGTTCTCTTTTATTTTCAAAACATTCTATGATTTTAATGTCTCTTTCAATTTCCATATCAGATCTTGCTACATATTCAATTCTTTAGACTGTAATAGCATCATTCAATTTGAGTACAAAGTGATTCATTAGCTAACGCCATGTTTTAAAATGAAAAAGTCTGCAGTTCACGGTAAAAAGAAAAGCTTTTTTTAGTCAACTTTAAGTTATACTCGCTCCATCTCGCCAACCCTGCAATTAGGTATACGCAAAAACACTCGCCAACGATAAATCAGCACAAAGACTTTCTCCTCGAGTCAAAACCGAAGCAAAAAAAAATGCAAGCAAACGCTCTCGTAACACACCTTCTTCTGACCGCTTCCTCTTATCTCTCGCCCAATGAAAACAGCGAACGGAGCGTCAACGTCGCGCAGAAAGAGGCGCGCATAGTGTGAAAGCAAAAAGAGTTCTCGCTCTCGTTCTCGGAACGGCGGTAGAAAGTATAAAGCGGAGGAGAAAAGAGAAGATCCAAAGTCCCCCTGCACCTAACGGCGAGACGAGAGAAAAAGTGACTGATATTTGTTGCGAGACGATAAGAGGCTCGAACCCCGACCTTCGGACTCTCCCTGCACATCGTGTACCACTTTCTTATTCGTTGACGGCCTGACAACTATACGCTTTTTGTTTATTTTTCTTCTTTTGTTAAATGGATTTGAGTTATCGTTGCATCATGACTCGAAGCGTCATTAATGGAATCACTCCAATTCGAGTTGCTTGAACTTTGAGTTGAACTAAAGGTTTATAGAAATGTATGTGAGTGGCGAGAGATTAAAAGATCTTGTTTACAAGCAATTGTTGGAAAAATTGCTTGTATTATTAGCCAGTGAAATAATAAAATGAGTGCTAAAACTATGCTTCATACATTTCAGGAATTCTCATTTGCTTCCTCCAAAAAGAAGTTTTGTGATGGTGAAAAAAAAATGTTTGAGATAACATTATAGAAGTATGTTTTGAACACCCAGGAGTCGATACGTATATGCTATTTTTAAAAAATGTTTGTGTATGTATGTCCAGCTCGATATCTTCGGAACTATGGCATCGATTTTGATGAAACTTAGTTCAAAAGTTTTGTTTTCTTTAACGAATGAGGCGAAAGAAAGAACTATAACGATTATATACATATATTTTTATTTCGTTTTTCGATTATTGAAAAATCTTTTTCTAATTTTTTGTTAGAAATTAGTAATTACTGCTAATGCATTTTAATTGATAATAAATCAGATAGATTATTTGTTATTCTTCAACCTCGAACAAGATATTTTAGATTATTTTATGTCGTTCAATTGTTATGCACAAAAAAGTGAAATTTTCTAAGTAAATATTGATTTTAACTATCTCTTGCACAAGTCCTTGTATGGGTAAAATCGGATTTTTCTAATAAAATAAAGTTGTGAATGTAAATTTTATACCCTCAGTCGAGCCCTCAGTGTTCGGTCACGTGTAGCTGTGATATCAAACGTGAAATAACCTTATTGAATATTTCAAATTGAATAAGAAATTAAGTATGCGCAAAATATTTTGATCAGAAATGAATTTAAAAACTTAGACATAATATAGGTTTCATATGCGATTTCACGGTACGAAAATCATCAGACGGGGTTTTGCAATAAAGAGACGAAATTCACTGTTTTTATTATATATGTACAATTTAATTAAGAATACAAAAAAATAAGAGGTATTCACCTCTAAAACTTTTTTGTCAAAAGGGAATTCTAAAAGATGAAAAATCATGTAGGTTTCAAATGCGATTGCACGGCACGAGAGTCAGGATAAGCGATTTTTCAAAAACAAGGACGAAATTTTAATTAAAAAAAAAAATAAAAGGTTTCCTCCTCTACAAAATTTTTTTTAGAAAGTGAGTTAAAAAGAATTAAGAATTAAGAAGGTTTGTTAAACGAAATTTGATAAATGATTTATCAAAAAAAAAAAAAAAAAAATGAAAAAATCGCTATTTCCATTATATTTACAATTTAAATTAAAAAAAATGTATACTTACACCTTATAGATTTTGAATGAAGAAGGATGATCCAAAATTTATAGAATACATTTGAAATCTTATTAATAATTTTAATTTTAAATTAATTATTGATTATAATTTATGAATAAATTATATGTATAATATATATTAGAACAAATAATTAGTTTGAAGAAACTAAGTACCAATGAATCGGCAGCGACGAGCAGCGATCATTTTTTTTATAACTGATCTATTTTCTTATAAAAGTTAGACACTAGAAATCTTGAATCCGTTCAAGTTAACATATAGCACCTAAGCGAAATCAATATGAAAAACCGACCAGCATCTGAACGAGTTTTCTTATCAGCTGGAGAAAACTCGCAACCTTAGCTTATCTCATCGCGACGATTAATTGGCAAATCTGCATCACTCTCTTTTTCATTTAGCTGCAACTTTTCGCAGTTTTTGCCTGACAAGTCCCCTCGAGAGCTCGTGCCACACACATACACACACATGCGCGCATTTCCCGATAGCGATTGTCCCGCTTTAGCAGCGACTGCTTACACATTCCGCGCGAGCAATAATCGAGTGTATAGTCTCATATGCGACTCGGGAAGACTCGCTGATTCACAGTTGCCGCTACAGTCACTACATACGCGTCCATGTATCTCCTCATTATGGCAGAGCTGCTTTATAGAATGTTCAAGATTCACATAGCCAGGATCTTTCCACGTGTGTGCTAGTGGAATGATTTCAATTTGTTCCTTCTGTGGATGATTGTTTTTAGACAACAATATAGTATTATAGTTGTGCTGCAGTGGTTGATTTTTGATTGGACAAAATTTTAAAAATGATTTTAATGTAGAGGGTGGAGCGATACATTTTTCTTGGAGATAGCACAATCATAACTGACAGATGATGTTTACAGTGCGTCATTTCATTTTCTCAGCTGACGCGAGTGCAGTAATTGATTTAGTTTCTACATGTGCTCCATTGCAAATCCATCTTATATTCATGTCGACGAGGAAATCAATAATATAAGAAATAAAGTATATATTTTATTAAATTTTTTCACGTCGTTATCTGAGTATTAGCTCTGCAAAAACAGAATCATATATAAGAAAAGAAAGAGAATAGGACTTGATCGATGAGAAGTCTAACGTTATCAAATTTATTATACATATATTTAAATAGAGCATTAAGTAAGACAAGCCCAATATATATATATATATATATATATATATCAGATATGTATCTACTTAAACATGTTCTTATAGATAATGATATCTACAACTTGTCGTCCGACCTTTGATCAGACTTTTTCAAGTTTTTCCCATCAGTAGATCTGTAAAATTTCGCGTCGCACTCAACTTATTCGTTCCTCAGTTCTTCATTTTACAAGAATAATTATTATAACATCGGAAAAAATCATCATTCAAAGCTATATAAGTCAGGCCGACTAAATGACAGCAATTCCCCAATACAGTACGTAAAACCCGTCATCGACTGCAGCTTTGCAAAACAAAAAAAAACAGAAGGAACACGCAAAAAAAAGATCTTTTATTACTGGCGTATTACATAAAATATGCCCGCTGCAGCGGTTATTCCTTGCAAACCTGGCGTGGCGATGAGCCGCCCGGACGTTCTCGCTCGGTCCGTTCATTAGAGTTCAATACATGGAACATCAGCTGACTGCGGCTGCACACGCGCGCCGCTGTATACATACGTACTCTTTTTTTTACGTAATACACACGGTTAGGTGGCTGTTTTGCCGCGGCGCGGGACAGCCGACACAGACACACACTCGCCGCTCAATTGTTGATTCAAGGTCGGCTTCTCTTTCTCTCTCTCTCTCTCTCTCTCTCTCTCTCTCGCTCTCTCTCTCTCTCGCTCTTGCGCGTACAGTCTTTATATTGTACACACCGCGTGCGTGCACTGGAGAGGGAGATAACGCATGGCATTTTCGATCTTCGATCGGATTATTTTGCCATTTTTTTGTGTCGACCTTTCCGAATTCCGTTGGAATGTTTGGACGCGCTGGGAGTGAAATTAGTCGGAACGATGCGCGAATAGTGTGGAAATGTTATATTTATCGTGATGAGTGCGGGTAATAACTTTTTTTTATCGCGTCTGGAAATTGCTCTATTTCAGTGACGTTTATAGAGTAATTAAAAAAATAAAGTATATAGCGAACGACGGAGGAAAATAGATTCTAATTTTCCTGTATTTTTAGTAAACGAATGTCTCAATTTTCTTCTATTTGGCTGTATGTGATTTTGTCTAATTGGTTTTCTTTTTCCGAGAATTGAAAGAAACATATTTTAGATCGATAAAAAGTAAGCACTAGTTTAAGTGGCTTGTACTTAATATACATGCATTGATCTAAGTTATCTGTTTACATGTTTAAAATGCGAACGTTTTAAAAGGGTTTCTTTTTACTCTTTTAAACTCTAAGAACGATTGAAACTGCAAACTAATCAACCAAATGTAGGAGTCGGAAGAAAACTGCAAATCTACTCGTTTCTCATTACGATTCTCGCGCAATTCGCGCGTTTTTTCCGTACTCGAGAAAAGAAAAGAACCTGGGAACTTTCAAATGCCCTCACCGCGAGTGAGGAAACGACCAGCAAAAGAATATAGAACAAGCACAAGGAAAAATGAGTACGAAGGAAAAAAAACACAGACCTTACGCGCGCGCGACACACTTGCGCGATAGCGCATTCCTAATTTTCCTTTATAAAGATTGCGCCTTATCTCGTGCAGTTGTGACGATTTGCCGAGTGTGTTATATTACCTGAATTTGCGATGTGTGTGGAACGTCACGGTCGACGCCTACTTTTTTTACACGCACACAATTCTGGGTTTTTGTGTAAGTTGAAGTTTTCCGGGCTTACAGTCGCTTGTACGACTACTTTCGCAATTGAGAGCTAGCCTTGAGACTAGCGCGCGATTCTGTACGGTCAGTAGGTCAGGAAGGAACGCGGCAAATCCACACCTTTTACGATCAATCCCCTCTCGAGAGAACATCCAAAAGTTTCGTTGCTTGCAACCAGACCAAGACGCAAGCACGCTTGTAAATTGCTCGTGTAATGCGCTATTAATATTTTCAGGATATATGAGCGGTGCGCAGTAAATCGTAAAAAATTATTAATGCTACAGAGCGAAACAAGCTCGTTATATCAATTACCTCGTCGCTATTAATTCTCGCCGATAGTATATAAGTTATGCGCATGCAATCCTCGTATAGGAATAATCGGAGTCTAACGTATGCGAACTTTTGTCTCGTTGCAGAAACTGAGTAGCGGCGTGGGAATCCGCGGACTCGCCGATGCCTCGACCGACCTCAAGAAGGTCCTCAGCGAGAAGATCCCGAAGGAGCAGGAGCGCATCAAGGCCTTCCGCAAGTCGCATGGCGCCACCAAAGTCGGCGAAGTCACCGTTGACATGGTATATTACTATATTACTATATTACTATATTATTTATTTTTCTATTACGTTCGGTTTGCGAATGCATATATGCACTGGTTTTTAGAGTGAACGATGGACGTATAATTTTGCTCTATTTTGCGTTTCAATAAATTTAGCCGCAATATTCTTAATTTTTCTTACGCTTTAGAAGTTGTAATTGGAGATGAGCTAAAAAAAACTTTAAAAAAGTGTGTTTTTTCCATAATAATAGAAAAATGTTAAATATATAATTTCGTAGTATTCTCAGTTTTGAATAGACAATAATTTTAAAAATTAATAACGTCTGAAGTTTTTGTATAATCTTTGCATAATTATAAATACGCCTTTTTACGGCATGACTTCATACATCTGAAAAAGAACGATGCACACGAATCACCGCGACTTCCTCTATCTCTCTCTCTTTCTCCTCTCCTTTGTTTAATTGAAGGAAGAAAAAAAATACGACGAAATTATAAGTAAGAAGGAACAATTCACCCATGTTTGGCACTGCAGAATGACAAATCATATGAGAGCACAATACAGCACCTCGCGCAAAGACAATCGCGATCACTTAGCTGTCCGCCACCACCGGTAGCCCAGAAATCTCCGTCTGTCTTTATCATCGTCATGTGGCGCGCGCGCGAACCAAGAAAAAACCCTCGAAAAAGCCACCGCGTCGCGCATCGATTATGCATGAGCGCGGCCCGTGACGCGTGCGATCCTCTGTATAAGTAGCTTCTTCCTTTTTTCTGTGCATCGGCCGCACAGACCGAAGCGATAAGATACTCGTGGATTGAGTTTCACGGGGTCAGCAGCCCTGGTTGTATCTCGCGTGTGTATAGAAGCGACGAATAAGAAGTCGTTTTCAGATTTTTCATGCAGCGATAATTGGTCGAGTGTACGAAGAATGTTTAGCATATTGATTTGAATAGCTCGAGAATATTGAAATAATCTTACTCGTAATGCATTTCAAGATCGTAATAAACCGGTTGTCAAAAGCTATATAGATTAATTTTATAATCGTTTGGAACAAACTATTCTTTTTGTCTGGAAATGATTTTTTTTTGTCTCGATGCATCTTCGTCTCGCACAATGCGAATTGCCTATCGTTCACTCAGCAAACAAAATATCCGCACTCGTCACGAGTGAAATTTGCGCTGCAGCCCAAAGTAAAACGAAGCTGCAGATCGTAAGAAAATGCTCTTTAATCGACAGATGTACGGTGGCATGCGAGGCATCAAGGGTCTGGTGTGGGAGCCATCGGTACTCGATCCCGAGGAAGGTATCCGCTTCCGTGGCAAATCCATCCCCGAGTGCCAGAAACTGTTGCCGAAAGCAGCGGGTGGCGCCGAGCCACTGCCCGAGGGTCTCTTCTGGCTGCTGATCACGGGCGACGTCCCGAGCGATGCCCAGGTCAAGGCCATCTCGAAGGAGTGGGCGGCGCGTAGCTCCCTCCCGGCCCACGTGACCAAGGCCCTCAACGACTTCCCCAAGTCCCTTCACCCCATGTCCCAGTTCTCCGCGGCCATCACCATCCTCAACAGCGAGAGCGAGTTCGTCAAGGCCTACACGGGCGGCGTACACAAGAGCAAGTACTGGGAGACCGTCTACGAGGACTCCATGAATCTCATCGCCAAGCTGCCCGTCGTCGCCGCCACCATCTACAGGTGAGACAGCCTTTAAACTTCTCGGCCGTGACTTTACAAAGGATTTTACTTGGATTCTCGCTTCGTTAGGAAATTCTTTTTCCAAGACTTCAATTTATTTTTCAAATGCAAATGAATTAATTATAATGAAAAAAGTCTGTAAGAATAAGGGCGTGACGATAAGCGTAAAACATCTAATTAACGCTCATTAGTTATATCTACATCATTATTAATTCTTAGTGGGAAAATTATACACCTCTCTAACGTGGATTGCTGTGGGACTAAGTGGCATATTATAAATTGAATTAAGAACCGGCTTCTATAGTGTAATGGAAAAATCGCATTAGTATCCCGCAAGCCGTAATTATACTACATTCGCCGTTAATCCGATGATTTATGTCCACTTTTCATTTTCGTGTTAATGGCTTCTTAGTAATAGATATTCATAGATGCCAAACTGAAACTCATTTTTAATTAAATAAAAGTTTTCAAATAAAGTTATACAACTTTTTAACGAAGTTCGAAATTAAATAATTCAAATGTGCTATATTTTTTTCGGTCCTTTATATTCAAGTTTCTTTGAAGCTTATCTAAAAAACGATCTGCACGAGTATCGTATGTTAAATTTTGGTTTTCACCTGCACAACGAGTCCGGATAATAATAAATTAAAACTATAAAATTTCCTCTTTAGAAACCTCTACAAGGGCGGCAAGGGAATCGGCTCGGTAGACGCAGGCAAGGACTGGTCCTTCAACTTCTCGACGATGCTCGGCTACGACAATCCCGAGTTCATCGAACTGATGCGCCTCTACCTGACCATCCACTCGGATCACGAGGGCGGCAACGTATCCGCGCACACGACTCACCTGGTCGGTTCCGCCCTATCCGATCCCTACCTATCATTCGCCGCGGGTATGAACGGTTTGGCCGGACCACTTCACGGCTTGGCCAACCAGGAGGTGTTGGTCTGGCTGCAGAAACTGAGCAAACAGGTCGGACCCAATCCCAGCGATGACAAACTCAAGGAATTCATCTGGAATACCCTGAAGAGCGGCCAGGTTGTGCCTGGTTACGGACACGCCGTGCTCAGGAAGACCGACCCCAGGTACACCTGCCAGCGGGAGTTCGCTCTCAAACATCTGCCCGACGACGCTCTATTCAAGGTGAGCCTCGCTACTATGGCTAAACTTGGTATAAATATAGACGGGCTGATTCTCCTCAAAAAATTAACGTTTATCTTATCATTTTCACGTATACGATTGAGCATGCAAATTATTTTCTGCTCGTCGAATTTTGTATTATCTATCCACTAACCAAAGAACGAAAAACAGTTTTTTTTTATTCAAACGAATGATTTCATTTGTGATAACGATTAACCGATTAATTAATCACGTTTGCAGCTGGTGTCGCAAGTCTACAAGGTTGTGCCGCCAATCCTCCTCGAAACCGGCAAGGTCAAGAACCCGTGGCCGAACGTAGACGCCCACTCCGGTGTCCTCCTCCAATACTACGGAATGAAAGAGATGAACTACTACACCGTGTTGTTCGGCGTCTCCCGAGCCCTCGGCGTCCTCGCCAATCTCGTCTGGGCCCGAGCCCTCGGTCTGCCTATCGAGAGGCCAAAGTCCCTCAGCACCGATCTCCTCATGAAGGCTGTCAAGGCTTAAGGCCGTCACCTCCTTTCCCACCACAAGCTCGACAAAGAATAACAATTTAACAAACAAAAAAACCAACGTCCTTATACCCCACACATCCAGGAAAAACTGAACAAAAAAAAGAAAAACTAGAACATCGTGTAACAACTTATGTGGCGAGTAAACAGCTGTGCGAAGATAATCGCCACAGCTACACCCCACCTTTATAGTTCGAACAGTCACCCAACCAAGTCGACCGACGACATGATTACACGTACTCATACACTTGTACACTGACACGTTTACACATGAGAATTACACGACAAACACGCGCGTCAAACGAACTGCCATTACTGCCGGCGCTCGACGCGATAGAAGATTAAAAAAAAAAAATAGAGGAATCAAGTTATAACGATACGATGTTAAATGTACGAAAGCAAATGAAGAGAGCCACACTTTGAACTTAGTTTCCCTGCCGATGGAAAACAGAAGACTCGTCTCGATTATATAGAAATCAGCACGTCGCGCCTTATAATGATTATTGTAAAACTCGTTGATGTTTGTTCAGCGCGCGCTGCTACCGTCATCGAATCATCATCCATTTTTCAGACAGCTATTATTAAGCGAATAGTCGAGAGATAAGCGAGGGAATAAGCGGCGACGGAGATATTGTTGTAGACAGAGATATGCTGTAAAGCGCGGAGACACGCACTCACTTACTCTGGAAGGAGTATGTAAAAGTGTGTAACAGCGTGCGCAATTAACAATTAAGTAGGGCAACAATATATAAAGATAAAAAAGCGAGTATTCTGTTATATAGGTCGACAATATGAAATTCTTTCCTTTTTATTTGTTTCTTCAGAGAAAGACAGTTTTGGAACTGGTGCGAGTGAGCCTGAACAAGGACTGGTTAAAAAAAGGAGAGCAAGAGCGAGAGAGAGAGAGAGAGAGAAAGGAAAGCGTGCAAGTGAGAGATCCAAAAGAAAGGAAGAAAGTGAGAGCGTTTTATTGACGTCCAGAGAAAATTGAATCGAACGGAACGGGTGTATGTAAAGGGAGTTAAAGAAAGAGGAGCGAAGAAACGCCGGGTATTTCCAATGAGATGTCGCGTAAAGAATCAATTGTAGCGAGCGTCGACGGGTGCTCGATATCGCGCGCGCGCGCGAGATATAGAGAGATAGATAAAGCGCTTAGGGTGAGAATAAAGAAAAGTAACTGAAGAAAATGTTATGCCTAGACAATACGGTGTGACTAGTATTAGTCGAGCGACCCCTGTAACCGCGTCACACGATTATAATTATATTCTAGAATCATAGGAATTTAAAAGCGAACTTTAACGAGAACCACCGACGATTAATTAAACATTTTTATTTGATAAATGAGAAAAAAAGAGCTCGGAACTCCCTCCAACCTGAGAAGCAATACTATTAAGGCAACGTAACGGTGGCGTTCGTCGTTTAAATGATCAAACCACCCCAACGGTTGCTAATATTGTTAGCAATAGGCGTCGGTCAAACTGTACGTTTGCCATCGAAGAAGGTATTGCTCGTTGATCGAATCAATTTCTAATTCATTTATAATTACGTATTATTATACACCTTTTTTCGAGAGCAAGTCTTTTACATTTGGATAATCATTGTTAATCATTGTAATCGCAATATTGGCGTACACCGTTCGTTTTTATTTCAATCACTTCGACGATATATTTTGAATTTTATTTGTTGTAATGTAAATTATTATGATTTTGGAGATGGAGAATGACCGGTGGTAGATCCATCGATAATAAGTATGAATGCGTGTGTGCTAAGCTTTATTTATAATAAAAAAAAAAGTCGAAAATAAATAGAAAAATGTTTCAATCAGAAATCTTTGTAATTTATTCCAATGGTTAGATCCTATAGATCCTTGAGCAGGAGGTGTCATAAATGAGCAGTACCGACATAATCTGATACCTTTTTTTATTTGTCACTTAAGTTCATTTTCATAAAATCAAATGGTTTTAATTCATTTCATGCTTGTTACAATTAGTGGAATATAAAATGTCCAGTCATTTTTCAAGTTCATAGAAATATAATTCATCGATCACTGTAGGTTATAATAACTGAATGAACAGAACATGTATTAAAAATAAAATTACCAAAAAGAAAAATCTCATCAACGTAGATTGTAGAATGATCTCTTTCTCAATATGAGAAAATAATTACCCATCACTTTTTTTCATTCTTGAACGAGCTAGACAGTAGTTACTAAAATTTAGTCACCGACTCGTTAATTATATACTTCGCCATTATTTCATACGTAAAATATGTTTAAAATTATTCAGTTTGGAGTATTTCTATACCGACATAAAACTAACAGATACACTTTTGCTTTGAACAGATGTACGATAAGACAGTCGTAGTTTGAGCTAAATTAACGCGCAACGAATGTAATCAATCTACAAACAAATCGATTTTCAGCTACCTCGCGTACCTTAAATGAGCTTGATTCTATACGTATTGTACCGGCATTTTTTTTATCAAGAGAAATACTTGCATATTTGATTGAATACTATAATAATAAACTGTACTATTGCTGCATAGCGATATAATACTGATATCGAGTTTTTAGCTCAGTGAAACAACCATCTTATCGTGAAATCGTTGCGTATCTCAGTGTTCTGTTTTTCGCTTTGAAAATTTTTTTATTTGGATTCGTTGGTTAATCTTGTCGGGAAGTCTTACAAGATGCATTGCACGTTTTCAGTCAGCAAATCTGTTAAATACATAATTGAGGATCTCAAGAATCCTCGGTTCATCGTCGACATTTATGAGGCAATGTCTGAATTTTTCACAGCAGATTGCTGTTTGTAACGTGCAAATATCAAAACTATATACATATGAATGTGCTTTCCCATGCAATCGTATTAGTAACAGAGCACGAGCCAGCGTTCCTTTGATTTTAAAATGCAAATGGAAACTTTTTTGAACCAACAATAAACATACAACGATTGCTCCTAGAAAGTCACACTATTTGAACTGTTTAGAAAGAAAGCTGGAATTTTTGGTAGCTGCCAAAGTGTATGACCCTATGAGCATTTGCATTATAGCTCGAACAGGTTATCGAACGTGCATACAATCGTTATATCATACGTCATGTCTTCTTTAAACGTCCAACAATCCATTCTAATCCTTGATACAGTCTATAAAAACAATATTTCAATTAAAATTTCACAAAATGAAAACAAGTTAAGCAAAGCAATAAAATCTTACCCCTCTCCAGTCAAAGCACAACAGCTTTGTATGTGCCATGGATGCTTCTTTATCGACGTTAAGTCCAGCTGCCTTGAAATCTCAGTTGCAGACATACTTCCTTTCAAATCCTGTTTATTTGCATAAACTAAAACAGATGCCTTACTAAGCTCGTCCCGTTCCAACATAGAATATAATTCTTCTCTAATAACACCCAATCTCTCTCTATCCATACTGTCGATCACAACAATAATAAACTCTGTGTTAGTGTAATACGTAGACCAGGCAGCACGTAAACTTTGCTGTCCTCCAAGATCCCACATGATAAAATGTATATTTTTCCAGACTACTTCTTCAACATTGGAGCCAATGGTTGGTGAAGTGTGCACCACTTCGTTCATGAGAAACTGGTAAAGTATGGTGGTTTTTCCAGCATTGTCCAGACCAACCATAACAATCTTGTGTTCTGAAATAGAGCGATAAAGATTAGAAAACATAACAATACGCATTCCTTCAAACACTTGAATCTAAAAAAAAAACGGACGACAAAGCAAATCGAGTGTCCAACAGTTTGCCTTTGTCAGCATCAGCTGCCAAGAATATCACAACAAAGAGTAACCCGCATGAAACTCACCTTCGTTCCCGAACAAGCTCCAGAGCTTCGAAAACAAGAGACCCATTTTGCGAGCGATCGAGGTGAACGTTGGTCTCCAGGAAAGCTGAATAAAAGCGGAGCGCAGAGATCCCCCGTGTCACGAAGCTCTTTCGACGAATATAAAGGAGTGTACAACGACGGTTACAGCGAGGAATTCGCACGGAAGGTCGAGGTCTCGGAGAATTCAGGGCGTTCGCTCATAGTCACGACGACTCGGTTATGTCACGCAGCTGCTGCTGGTCATCGACAGTCCGTACCATTGTATACCGAGCAAAAGAGAAACTTTCCTTTTTCCTGCCTTTCCGTCTCTCTCTCTCTCTCTCTCTCTCTCTCTCTATCTCTGAGTATTTATGTGTGTAGTCCAAGTGGACGAAATTCAACGACCAGGAAACTTTCTCTCTCAGCAACGCGCGCTCTACTGGACGCACATGCGCGCCATCGAAGAATTTCCCTTAGCTGGAGAATGGAGATTTTGATATATCCCCCGCAAAATAAGACACTGATCCGCGAGATATGTATACTTAGCGCGAAACTGGGATGGGATAGAATAGAGTGTCTAAGATGCCGTTGGAAGAATCGTGTAGGCGCGCGCTAGCTGTTCCCGTTTCGCGAGTTCTCCTGACCTAATCTAATCAAGTGGATGTGGATCTGCGCGCGACACACACGACCAACGACGTGTTATAAAACACGCGTTCAGTCTCCCACACATTGAGCTGCTGCCCCACACACAGTTCGTTTCTTTCGCTTTACGGTTTCCTCGCGGACAGTCGACGCACTCGCGTTTTATTATCTATCGCGGCGCGCGCGCACGCCAATGTACGCGAATCGTCTTTTCTCAGCTTCTTCGTAGGCTGGAAATTACGTCAAGCTGCAGCGCGTCGCCGTGTTATTGTGTACGCCTTTCGGCCTTATACATTTTTAGCATCTACTAACGGCTGCGAGTGTGCATATACGTACGTGTGTACGTACAATATACCTATCACCTATATGACGGATATAAATATACTATAGCAATGTATAGCGTAGGATGTCTGCGATTGAAGCCGTAAGTTGGCGCTGGCTATCGGTAGCTGTATCATTTAAAGCCTAACATAAGGTATATACGAATGGATCCAAAGCATATACAGCGGTAGCAGACTAATAAATAATAATGGACGAGATATTTGTTGCGAGCGAGAATAATTCAGTTTGCGATTGAGTTGATTGTACATTGAAGATTGATTATTGACGTATTGCATTGCTTATTTTCTCTGATACGTTGGATTTATCGCTAATTACTTGTTTGTATCAATATGTATTTATAAGCGAGACATCCAATTGAATGTTGATCCTATAATTATGACATATTGATATCATGGCAAATTACAATTTACATGACTACTGCTGCGAACGCAGCGCTTTTGACGAGCAGTAGCCAACCCAGCCGCGGGAGATTCGAAAATTACGGAAAAGAATTATTTGATTGATCTACCGTTGTACACCATGTACAACTTTTACAGAATTGTCTCTTTACTCATACACTTACAATACGTTTCAGGTTACGCAAAAGTTAAAATAGGAATGGTCAGCTCTAAATAACCAAGTTTCTGAAGAAATTATTTCACCCACTTCTAACCCAATAAAAAAAAATCAAAGAATGCCATTCAAGCACTTAAATGACAAGCTTAGCACTGTTCCAATCGAGCCTTGAAGGAACATATCGAAAGGCGATTATTCGCCCGACGACGAAAACGAGCACGTACAATAATCACTCGAAAAGATATTCTATCGCATCGCATCAACTTACGTGCACGCTCCGTTTTTTTTCTCTGTATTCACATATTCCCACAGCGTATAGTTTATCATTCGTCAAGACCGTGACTGTGCGGCTCTTGCGATAACGAGCGAGCCGTTGGTGTTTCCATAAAGTCTCGCCCGATTGGTTGAAAATCACCTCGGCTGATCTCTCGCGCTCGTCTCAGCACAATCGAACCAAGCGATTCGCGAGCTGGCAATACCGTGGAGCCCGCGTGTGCAGTGCAGATACTCGCGGCCAAGCGAGCTAGAGATTGCTAATCGCTGTATATAGCGTCGAATCTGACACTTGTTGCCGTACCAATTGGGGGACCGGTCGATTTTCAACCCCGAAGCCTTACGAAATACTGAGAGGACAAAATGACGGAAGCGTGAGTACTCGTTACTTTTTTGTCTGTAGATTTCTAGTTGCACGAATTCTAGCCGCAACTCGACATAGGCTACGAGCGTAACAATCGTCGAGTCATTGCAATTGCGCTAGAATATAGCCAATAGTCATTAACATTTTCTTTGCACTATTGTTGCGGAAGTTGTGCTTTAGATTTCGTGCTGTATAACGTAATGTATTCATTATTCTTTTTTTTTTCTGCAGAGTTGCCGATATCGCCTTGATAGGCTTGGCTGTGATGGGACAAAATCTTATTTTGAATATGAATGATCATGGTTTTGTTGTTTGTGCTTACAATCGAACCACTGATAAGGTGAAATCTTTCCTTGAGAATGAGGCGAAGGGCACAAAGGTCGTTGGGGCATTCAGCCTTGAAGAGATGGTGAGCAAATTGAAAAAGCCTAAGCGAGTCATGCTGCTTGTGAAAGGTAAGGCATAAAATAAAAACAAACAAATGGGTAGGCATTGGATTTATTAAAATTTTCTGTTATTGTAGCTGGATCGGCTGTGGATGCTTTCATTGAGAAGCTTGTACCACTTCTATCTGCTGGAGATATTATTATAGATGGTGGTAATTCGGAATATCAAGATACAGAGAGAAGGACTAATGATTTAGGTGCTAAGGGTATTCTGTTTGTTGGAAGTGGAGTAAGTGGTGGGGAGGAAGGAGCTAGGTATGGGCCATCGTTAATGCCTGGAGGTAATCCTAAGGCATGGCCACATATTAAACCTATTTTCCAGGTAGCTAAATAGTATTTGTAAATTTTATTTGAAGTATATTTGGTTCATTTTGTTAAATATAAATTATTATTTAATTTCAGGCGATTTGTGCAAAGGCTGATGGGGAGCCTTGCTGTGACTGGGTGGGAGAAACAGGAGCTGGGCATTTTGTAAAGATGGTACACAATGGAATCGAATACGGAGACATGCAGCTAATTTGTGAAGCTTACCATGTGATGCGTGATGGTATTGGACTTGGCAATGAAGAAATGAGCAATGTATTCACCGAATGGAACAAAGGAGAATTAGATTCATTTTTAATTGAAATTACCAGTAATATTCTGAAGTACAAGGATGAGAAGGGTTATTTATTAGAGAGGATAAGGGACACAGCAGGACAAAAAGGAACAGGAAAATGGACTGCCATTTCAGCTTTAGATTATGGAGTACCGGTTACTCTAATCGGTGAATCAGTATTTGCAAGGTGTCTCTCTGCTTTAAAGACGGAGAGGATAGAGGCTAGTTCGGTTTTACTGGGACCAAATTCAAAATATCAGGGAGATAAGAAGCAGTTTTTGGAACATTTGAGGAAAGCTTTATATGCTTCCAAAATTATTTCTTATGCTCAAGGATTTATGCTTCTTAGAGAAGCTGCCAAAGTGCATAATTGGAATCTAAATTATGGTGGAATTGCTCTCATGTGGAGAGGAGGTTGTATTATTAGAAGGTATCTTAAATTTCTTTATTTTTCCAATATTTCTAATAGTCTGTTGATAAATTAAAATTTAAGTATTTATTATTTTTCTTTATAAAATTTTTTTGTATAATATTTATTAAATTTAACTGATATTCATAAAAATAAATTAAAGAAAAGTTATGTTTAAATACTCAAGGTACGCAATTTAGCCAGGAAAATAATTAAAAAATAATTTTTGGCAGCGCTTTCTTGGGCAACATCAAGCAAGCCTTCGACAAGAATCCAAAGCTGACGAATCTCCTGCTGGACGAGTTCTTCGCGAAGGCAATGCGTGAGTGCCAGGCGAGCATACGCGTGGCTGTGTCGACAGCCGTGAATCTCGGTATACCGACGCCGGCGCTATCGACTGCGCTCGCCTTTTACGACGGCTACAGGGCTCCAAAACTGCCGGCCAACCTGTTGCAGGCACAACGGGACTACTTCGGGGCGCACACTTACGAGCTCCTCGGACAGGAGGGCAAGTTCGTGCACACCAATTGGACCGGCCACGGTGGCAACGTCTCGGCCTCGACTTACGACGCTTGAGATTGTTATCGGTTTAAAGAGATATAAGAAAGGGTTGTGAACGTTTATTTATTTTTTATAAACTTTTTTCGGTCGAGCTTTCAAACCTGTTCTTTTTCACACGCTGTAGCGTAAGAATGTTGATGTTGCATAGTCGGAGCCAGAGAATATGAATTAATATTCAACACTATTTTTTTTAGAATGTAGTTATGACCGGAAAGGGTAATTACTGTTGTAAGGTAAATACAGTGTTTTTATACAACAGTTTTTTATGGGACATTTACAGTTGGGAAATTTTGATAGATTTATAACTTTTCAAAACTGAATTTGTTAGTTTTATGAAAGGCATAAAAAGATGTGAGAAATTTATGTTAAATTAGAAACAATTTTTAATATCAAGTCGTCGATAAGGTAGAATGTTTCACAGCTCTTTCACATAGCTTGTCATACTAAAGAAAGTGAATAACGCAAGCAAGCAAATCCAGATTACAAAATCGGTTTAGTGTAAGAAAGAAAGTAAGTGTTTGAATATCTCAAAAAAAAAAACAGAAAAAAAATCGGTGAAAGTGAAACTTGTTCGTTGACTCAAAAGCTACACAATCTATTCAAAAGATCGATTTCTTTTCCAAAACTTGTATAATGGATTTGCGTGGCTTCGATTGTCACCTCTAAACTTATCTATGTAAAAAGTAAAACGGAAAAAATCGAATAATAAATGAACAACGAACGCTCGCTCCACGCTGGGTCGTAGAGCTATAGTTAATTTATACAAACAAACGAGCACGGGTATAATTATTGTTAATCGATCGCTGTACATAAAGAGGTTACGATTAAAGTGAGAGAAAAAAAGGGTTGGCCGTTCATGACAAAAAAATCTATAATTTCGCGAAAACTACGAGCGTGAGTTGTCTTTTTTAAAAGATATGTTCTTCGCCTGTTTATTATAAGTGTAACTGTGCCTTTTGATAAGTAATTATATTTATATTAGAAATATTAACAAAGTTTTTTCGTCGTTCACCAACCACTTGTTTGCTAACCATCCAAGGTGTACACGTCAGACACATTATACGGACGCATTCATATGTACATGTGTAATTGACGAGTTTATTCTAAGCGAAGCTACCTCTCTCGCATAGTTTCGACTTTCGTGTATTGTTCTTCGTTTCAAGTCAACCAGGGGCGTTCTCACATTGGCCGATTCAACGACCCATTGATTTGCATATAAAGTTGTATTCGCCTCGAAAGTACAGTAAAGCAGCCAAACTTACGAGCCATAAGTACTCTATCTCCTAATTTCTATTTATTAACGCATCTGCGGAAGAATTTGCCCGACTCTTTGACAATGAAACGAAAAAAAAAAAGAGACGCGGTAGTGTTCGACTTCTCCAGAAACGCGGATAGTCTAAAAAAAGAAACAAGGCTAACAGCTCCGAGGCATTTTAAGCTTGAATAGTTTATATAAACGGGAAGGCTTAGTCAGGTAAAAGGAAAAAAAAAAGATAAAAAAAAATAAAGCGTCCAAGGACAAAAATATGCGCGCACACCAGGCCGATACATAATTGCAATCGCATGACTCTCGCGGAAAGAAAGTCACCGGCGCTTTATGTATATACATATAGGTATACTTATACCGTCCCCAAGTTTATAAAGAGAGAGGCTTTTCCAAGATGCGCGCGTGCCTGCGTTTAGCGGTGATACTTTCGATGTCGCGAGACTCTTCCCCGCTTCGATTCAATGAACGCGTAATACCGGTCAAGAGAAATGCTTTTTTCTTTCTTCCAATCGAACCGCGAAATGCAACGGCCCGTAAAATTATCGATGTCTACCTCTGTGTTATATATAAGTAGGTATAAGTACTTCGCTTTTTTTTTTTCTTCTCATCAAAGTTCGCCGCGGACGTTTTCACTTGTTATTGGACCTAACGAGCGTATCTCTTGTAATTTCTCTTTCGTTTTTTTTTCCTGCGATTGATGTATGTAAGTGTATTGTATATGTATGAGGCGCATGCAAATGAAAGGGAGGCTATTTTTGACACGAGAGCGGCCCGCGCTCCCCGACTTCCTTTTGTGTTTTGCATTTTACTTCGCGCTCAATTGGCTCACCGCGTTTGATTCTCTCAATGAGATTACCCCGCGGCTAATTTCATTACACAGACCCTTGAGCGTGAAAAATGCTACCGCTTTGTTACACGCGATTCAATGATTTTATCTGCATTAGTAAAAGCCTACCGATCAGTGAATTGTCCTCATGAAAATTTACAAATTTTTTAACAAAAAAATCTTGTGTCCATGTTTCTCTAAATATTTTTAGACTCCTTTCGATTCGATCAATTTCTATAAAAAAAAAAATAATCAAAAAGTGATTTCTTAAAAAACAGGTGAAAAACGAGAAATACGATATCTTAAAAAACATGGCTACAAGTTTCTAACTCCAATTATAATACGCATCTTGAATGTTTCAATAATCTCATCGAGCTGAAAAACAAATACAATATTTACATCGTTGCGAAAGGTTGCACTCGGTGATAATAGATTAGCTCGAACCGATCCTAATCAACACGGTTCCCGAATGAATATGCAAAATGGATAACTCCGCGGGACGTTAAAGTTAAGAGCAAAAAAAGTCGTGGTCACGCATGCAAATGTTACGCAAGCTATACCCGATATGTATCCGTTGAAAATACTCGCACGTTGCCTACACGACCAGAGCATTTTCTTTTGCGTTCACTATGACGCCGAGTCTGTGGGACTCTCTCGGACACATTTGCGCGCGCGCTCGCACCTCCCCGCAGCAACGGTATATGCGTTTAACGAGTGAAAGAATAGGCGAGCCTTCGGTATAAGGAGTGACAACAAAAAATTGTGTGCTTTTTTTTTCGAGTATATATAAGCGAGTAAGCGAGAATAGAAAAGGAAAACAGGCTCCGCTGGAGTGACCAGTTCAAGCGGGTCATTGACCATTCCGTATGACTATCTCTGAGCGTGCGCGCGATTCGCTCCGATTCGGGTACCGAAAGTTCTTCTCCTTTTTTTTTTTTCTTTTGTGAATGTCGTTGTGTAAGGAAGGATGCTTTTGGGTCGCTATTGGGCTTTTGGTTTCGCGTTTTTATATAATGTACAGTTTGGTAATTGAGCTGAATGGGAAATCGATGAGACGTGAAAGAGTACTATAGATTGAATGCCCTGCTAATGATTTATTGACGGGGAAATTACTCGTTCACTTCGACTTATCTCGGTGTTTTTTATTGATTTTTCTTTTTAACGAGCCGAGACGAAATTAGATGGAAGCTTCAAGCTTGGCAAGCGCTTAATTTGCGAGATAGATGTAATTAACGTATATAATGCATTTTTAATAATTCATAAAACTATAATAGCAATTAGTGCAAATTTCTTAAACTTTATATAGCATAATATACTTACCGTGTTTTCTTGGATCTTTCAAATAAGCTTCGTTGAGATTAAACAATTAATCTACTAAAGAATCACCGTTAAATTTCTTATTTTTAATAGCTGTACTTCTACCTAAGATATTTCAAATTGAATTTACTGTTTACTATTTCAACGCGAAAACACGATTACAAAGTGTAAATTAACAATACCTTAATGTACTAAATAAGTGTAGGTATACACGGTTGATGTCTGTCTCCCTTGCCTCAAAGCTTCTTTTAATTAAATTTTCTCATTTCGAGCGCTATCTAAATTCTTTCGTGAAGCAATTTAGGTTCATTTCATAGCGCCCACTAATAAGGAAAACCGTTATGTTCCGTTTATTTTAAACCGTGACATCTTCTTTTACGCGACATTGTTCTCGTATGCAATTGCTAAGCTATACTCAAATTTAATTAAATACAATTTCTTATATGAATATTTAATTATTTTGAGAATTACGTTTTTTTTTTGTTTGAAAGTAAGGTCGTAATTAGCTTGTAAAACTCTGAATGAAAATATTAAAATGAGATGTGGTACAATATCGTAAATGAACTGTTTATGCGTTTTATACGACTGAGAAAATAAGGATTTTCTGAAACGGTCCATTAATTACGTTACAGTAAACACATAGTCTACAATTATTTATATTTTTCTTACGACGTAGAATAATTTATGTCAAAGTAGGTATCATACCTCGTTTTCAATTTTTACGACGTCTTTGTTTCAATCAATTGCACTGGACATTTCAGATTGACGTATATATATATACATTTCATGCAATTATACCAGCTTCCGATCAGTTTATAGCCTGTAATATTGGCGTTTTATTTTAAAGAATTATTTGTTATCAAGGATATTTTAATAAAAGAGGTAAGTATTCATTATTTGTGGCTTTATAGAATAGTACTTAAAGTAACTGTAGAATTTATAAAAAAAATTATAAAACATTTCTAGCTGAATAGCGTATACGACCTATCTAAAAAATTATGAATTGGCGTGTTTCGTATTTTATACTATTGACAGAATACACACGAATACTTTTCTGTGAAGCGTTACAATTTACTCTATAGACTTACGCTTTCGAAAGACGAATATTTTGAAAGACGCTACTCTATTTCTCCAATTTTACGATTACTACTGTTTTTTTTCGTGTAATCAATTTGTATAGTAGTGAATTTTGATGACGATTTTCTAGAAGCCAGCTTGGAAGGCAGAATAACGACACGTTTAATACGTCTACATATTCTGCAAGATTGAAATTCGGTTAATAGGATACTAAAAGCGATCTTTATCTAAAGGCAAAATCTTTTAACAGGAAAACATACTGTAAATTGAAATTGATGTTAATGAAAAAATTCTTTTCGTTCCCAGCCTCTAATATAACTAGTGCACAAATTTCAGTATGAGAAATAATGTCGGCATTTGATATCCCCTCGAATACCTACTAACTTTTGAGCTTTACTTATTAAATTTCGAAAGTAAGAAAACTTTTTCCCTTGGTTTCGAATATGAAATATTTTACTTTCTTCAATGAATTGATGGTGCATTTTCAATGATACACCACCTTTATTAATCCCAACACTAAAATTAATTTATAGAATTTTTAAAATAGCTCAGCATTCCAATCTATCTTTAAATTTCGAAAAATCTGACGTTTAATTTGTGTTGAGAAAAACATATTAAAAATTCTCGTGTATAAATTGCTCGAGAGACGCACGTACGCTACACAGTCAATAATCTGAAACTTAGCCGTCTGCATTTTAATTTTCCTTCATTTACTTGGAAATACTCCAACTTCGCGCTGAAGCATCCGCACGTAAACTGAGAACAAAATAAGATTTATGTTTTGACAAACGACTGGGACGTCTCCGATTTACTAATCAAAGCGAAAGATTTACTGTTGTCGCTTTCAAGAAGTTCATTTTCATCAACGGCACAGTTTCAAAAATATGTTTTTACAACCGTTCGTCCTCTAAAATCATAGTTTTTCGCAGACCGTCCGTAGGTATAACAAAGCCGGCGAATGTGTTTTAAGAATAAAATATTCCGTTACTCTCGCAGCCTCCTTCCAATCGCGAATTCTCTCAAAGCCGTACTTAAATTCTCTCGTCTCTCCTATCGCATACAAAACGAAATAATCTATACGCAGACGAATCTGCAATCAAGACGTAAAAAAAAAATAACGTACTCCTTTAAAAAAAAAGCCATAGCTTATATTAGCTTATAGTATTAATACGAAGCCATACCATAGCAGACATCCCACGCGTATAGGCTACTCGACACCCAGCGTTCGCGGTGATCGATAAGATATTCCACGTAAGCGTGTGCAAATAGCGATTAAAAAAAAACATAAAAATAATCATGGAAAATCACAAGCGATTCGCGCTCTGTACACAACGCGGCCGTGCTTACGAGATACAATTGCGCATACCGAAATAAATAGTCGAGTCGACCATTTCAGCGAAGGACTAATCTTGAGTAATACCAAAAGAATTCTTTTATTTTTTAAAAAAACACGACTTCATAGCGGAAATGTCAATAATCTTAGCCATCGCTTCATTCATACGAATTAAAAGGTATAAGAGAATAGCGGAAGCGATACGCGGATATAATTCCCCAGGAGGGATATGTGCACGAGGGAATGGATACCCTGCATGAAGTGCTTCGCGTACTCTGGGCGTAACTCGTCGATAATGACACACGCACGCGCGCGTCTACCTTTTTGCTCCCTATATATAACATATATTATTCGTCCATATCTCCAAGCGCGTATACTTAGTTATCGCGTAATCATATACATAGTTTTCGAGTCTCTCGGGCATGCGGAGAGAGGAAGAAAGAAGCAAGCGAACGAAGGAGAAAGAAGGAGTGGCGGACTAACGGTGTGTCCAGTAAAATGAAAAAGAACATATACATGCATATATCGAGAGAGAGAGAGAGAGAGAGAAGCCTTTTACTGCCTCACGCAGTAGTAAAAACTTTTCCAAACGGGGGGCAACACACATTGATACCGCAATAGGGGAGCGTACGTATACGCGCGCACAATTCATTTGTGTATATATGTGCAGTATATAATATAGAGAAAGGGAGTCGCGAGTAAAGAGAGCGAACCTCCCGCCGCGACGTGACTCTCTATATGTGAGTGTGGGACCGGCGCTGGTGTCGCATCGAAATAAGGATCCGACGACGCCAGAGGGGCGGCCTTGTTCTTTCCTCTTTTTTTCCCTCCCTAGTCTTCATCCCCTCGGCGCGAATGCGTCGTCTTCGCTGTATTACCGCCGGTTCTTCAACCCTCTCTGGACTCACTGTCTGCCTCTTTCCCTCTCTCTCTCTCTCTCTTTCTCTCTCTCTAGGCGCCGTGTACATGTGCGCGTGTGTCGGTGCAGCGGCTTTTCGCGCTGCAGGCTTTCTTGTGCGCTCGACCCGCTATAGTCTCAAACTCTCTCGCGAGAGCTGTACGTTGCACTACGCTGCGTGTCTTCGGCTGCGATATAATTGAATCAGAGGCTAGTCGGTGCGGTCTGCGACACTTGTGCAGTGTGGACACTGGAGAAGAGGATTTTAACCTGTGATATACGGATGATGTAAGTTGTCTGGTTTTGCTGCAGTTGGTTAGACACTAGCGTTGCCCTTACGTTGACTGTCAGATTGTGAAAATTGGAATTGGAGATTTGTTTTGTTATTGTTTCTTTGTAGTTCTGGGAGAGGCTGCATATCGAGTTTACGATTACGCGAGATTGCAAGATTTTATTGCCGATATAGGTTCATATTTTTTACGTCGTTTCCGATACATTTTTATATTCGTGCATGCTTAACGTACTTATATTCAAGCAGTAAAGCAATTGTGTTTCAACCGCGAAGTTGATGTTTATACTTAGTACGTTTTTCTCTGTTTCCGAAATTATGACTTACATATATTTTTAATACCGATAGAAAACTTTTCGGCCAAGCATCACTCGTAAAATAAATGTGAGAACATAGAAAAAATTTAGACCATATCTTTATGAATTAGCTCCAAGTCTTTTTTTATTAGTCGTAAATACGGTAATTAGTTATCTTTTTACTTTTATTTAATATTTTTTAATGGACATAATTTGTTTTTAAACATTAAAATTAAGGAAAGATTAGATATAACATTGTTTATAGTAATGTCCCGATAACTATTTGCAAAACCTTGAAAAACACAAAAACTTGTCTCGCAAAACAGTAAGATCAATAGTCTTAATTAGATTCAAAGACGATCAAGTGTAATTATTAAATACGCTGGCAAAAATTGATGAGATCGAATGAATAACGTGGAAACCATTTATAATTTTTTTATATCGCACATAGCTTTCGAAATTTAGCAGTTTGGTCTCGGTATTCATTTTAGAGCAATTTGTTGCAGACTAGGTATAATAGTTACATATTTAAAAACTTAATGCATAATTTCTTTATATTAATAAGTGCATATATATTTATATTTAACATCAGTTTGAATTTTAATTTATCAATTCTTTTTAATAAAAAATATCGCGATCAAATGCAAAAAGAATCTTCTTCCACAACGGATGTAATATAATAGGTGGGTGTATAGTATATTACTTATGAAATTTATTTTCATCGATTTAGAACGCGGCATTCAAAATTTATTTGATAAAAATTGATGTAGAACGCGTCATTCAAACTTTATTCGATAAAATTATACTTAGCGTAAGAAACAAATCGATCCTCATCGTTAAGCGAAATATAAAGTATATATATACCATATTGATTTTCCGCTATCCTTTCATCATAATACCGGTACATTATTTGAATGCACGCAAAGCTACATAAAAAAATGTTCTTGTCGCATCGTATGAGACTCCATTACTCCTGAGAGTCCTGAGAAATCTACAATTATATAATGCTGTGTACATGCATGCACGCACTCATCGATGTGTATACTTCGTGGATTATGTAAAACTGCACGCCTGTCAGAAACAAATGAAATAATATATTTTTATACCTACATTAAAGTCATAATCAGCTGCGTCAACGTAAACAATACGCGAGTCGAGATTATAATATCAAAACAATCTACTACCTGCATATAGTTTATCATAAACTTTAACATGTAATTGCATTTAACCATCTTTACGTTTTTCAATGCAATCGAAACAGAAAGGGAACCTATTTGGAGCATCTGATGTGACTGCATATATGCGCAAGGCCCATTTTACGCATTTCCAACCAAGTTATCTATTCGAAAGGGTTTCGTTTTCATCTGTACCGACCAGGACCACATCATATAAACACTCGCACATCTCGACGAGTAGATAGGTATACGGATATTATATACCTATATAGGATAGTTGTGCGTGAGACGACCAGCCAATCGGTCACGTCGCCGCCGCTGTCTGCCAGTCTGCCGCCAGTGCCGCCGGCGCGCCGCGCGACATTTTCATTTTTCACTCACACTTAGAGTCGCACCGCACACGTACACACCTACACATATTTTCCGCCATACTCCATAGTACATACCCAGCGGTACCTACCAGCTGACAGGAGAACGAGGAGCTTGTCTGCCTGTGCCTTGCGCGTTGTGTTCTTGTGTTGTACTTACCCACTTGCCGCTTATACGACGATCCTCGCCCCCTCGTCCCTCGCTTCGCCGCCGAAGCGCGGTACTTTGTTGTGCGCGTGTGCACGAAACTGAGAGAGACAGAGACAGAGAGAGAGAGAGAGAGAGAGAGAGAGAGAGAGAGAGAGAGAGAGAGAGAAAGAGAGAAAGAAGAAAAACGACGAGGGGGAATTGCTGTATGGTCGAGCAGCTCTATTGCGCCCCGTCTCTCCGCATAATTCTGGGCTGTAAACTTGTACCGTCTACTATTCAGTCATTTCAGTCTTCACGAGTCACAGCAGTAGCAGCAGTAGCAGCAATAGCAGCAGTAGGAGCAGCAGCAGAGCAGCAGCAGCAGTAGTAGCAATTTACACACGGGCGAGTGTTGTAAAATGGCCGACCATCGTGAACGGGGCGACTCTTACTACAACTCGGGCAATGATCCGCGATCCAAGAACGACGATCCGCCGAATTCCCGGCTCTTCGTCATCTGCCATAAAAGCCTCGAGGAGGATGAGCTCAGGAAGGCCTTCGAGAAGTTCGGCAAAATCGAGGACATCTGGGTGGTCAAAGACCGGAATTCTGGCGAAAATAAAGGTATGAATCACTTTTTTAGGATTTGCTGAATTAAATGTTGCTTTCGGGCGGATATATTCATTTTTGCATTTTATGTGCGCAGGAGTCACGTATATCAAGTACTCGAAAACGTCGGAAGCGGCTTTCGCCCTCGAGGAAATGAACGGCAAGATGCTCGGCTCTGTCGGCAGGCCGATCAAAGTTATGATAGCGTCCAAGTAAGTTTTTTTTTGTATGCATTTGTGTGTATGTGTGCGCGCAAGAGTGTACGTGTATGTTGGCATGCGGTGGATTTAGCGCAGGGCTGGGTGGATTGCGGTTTCATGCCGCATACAACTGGAGTTTGTGAAGCTACGAATTAATATATAATTGACGTTTTACTAAAGAATTGAGATTTGAATACGTATTGATACAGAAATCTAGGTTAAGTGATTGATAGCTATTAGTACTTATTTTTCTTAACATTTTTATAAAATGGTAAATTATTGTTTCGATAATAATATGTAAATTAACAATTTAAATACAATTTGATAAATTATATCTTAGTTAATTAATTAATCTTAGTTAAATTGGTAACTATAGCACTTACTTTTAGTAACATTTGTGAAATGGATTTTAAACAATAAAAGATTTGTTTAATAGTCTCCAATTTCTTATGCTCTTGTAAATTTATATTTCAGTCGGGATCAAGGATCAGTCAGAGAAACAAATGAAGAAGAGCGTTGGGTTCGATTGTTTTGTGTCCTACCCAAGAGTATGTCAGACAGTGAACTGCAACAGGAATTTTCAAAATTCGGTGCTATTGAATATGTCACAGTAGTCAAAGACCGAAGCACAAATGAATCAAAAGGTTTTGGATACGTCAAATATAAAAAAGTATCCAGTGCTGCAAAAGCCTTCGAAGAATGTGATCGAAAGTACAAAGCTGTATTTGCCGAGCCAAAAAAACCTAAGCCTGATCCAGATCAAATGTATACTAATGGAATGTCCATGAATTACGAAAATTCGAATAATTCAAACTATAATAATAATTATGGTAAAAATAATATTGGGTTAGAAATATCCTCAAACTATTCAAATCCAGATGGCTTTACAAAACTTCAAGTCATCGCTCATCCAGCCTTAAACCAAGATCAACTGTGGAAGTTGTTCGATATTGTTCCTGGTCTGGATTATTGTCACCTTAAAACAGATGCTAGATACAGAATGTCAAGAGGTCAAGCTACCGTCGTCTACACTAACCCTGGCGCTGCTGCTTACGCGAGGGACAAGTTTCATGGTTTTGAATACCCACTAGGGCATAGAATGATAGTCAAAGCTGATTTGTCAGGTTCGTTATCTCAAAAACCTAGTATGAAACAAGGTATTCCTAATAACAATATCCCATCACCGGGAGGCGGCGGAGTAAGGACAGACTTAGCACATCTAGCAGAAACTATCGCACAAGCAACGTCGCTCATTCAAGCAGCCGGTCTCACAGCGCCAAGTAAGTTTCGAAAGTGTTTGTCGAAATTTACATAATTAACATGTTTTATTTATAAATATTTTCATTTCAGCATTAGAACATTCAATTTGTAAACTACCTCCAATACAACCAATGGCCAGTATCGACGCCGATGTTGCAAAGCGATGTTTTATCGTTTGCGGTCCTCCAGTGCCTCCTATTTATGCCATGAAAGACGCTTTTTGTAGGTTTGGTCATCTTATAGATGTGTATATGCTACCTGGAAAAAATTGTGGCTATGCCAAGTACGCCTCCATCGACAGTGCCAACGACGCTATTGAGGTATTTTTTTTTTCAACAGCTAATCCAATGCATACACATTTCTTCATTTAAATCTTTTACTATTGCATTGCTAATGAGACTAATTTCGTAGGCATTGCATGGTCAAGAAATTTGCGGTTCCCGTTTGAAGGTTTTAGAGGCTGAAGAGCGTAACGTCGGTGATGACCGACGTAAGCGGTTGAGGATGGACGAGGATGAGCATTAGTAGTTTAAGTAATTCGTAAGTACAATGAGCAATGAAAAAAAAACCGTATAAAAGAAGTTCAACGGGTAAATGGGTATCCATTGAACTTCGAATTTCACAAAATAGATCTGTATACATTTTTCGATATCGTCATTGTTTAAGTCACATGAATTTCATGGGGAAAATGTAATTTTCTATTTATCTTCGCAGACCGACTGGTAATACACAATGCAGGACGCACGCCACGAATTGAGACGATTTTAAAGACTCACTTGACCACGTCGGGCCTGCAACAGAAGAAAAACTACCACGACCATCCTTACTTTTAACAGTTGTTTACGTTCGTCACATGTCAACATTTAACTGAAAAAAAACTTACTTTTCTTTACTCTTGCTTTATCATCACACTTTTGACACCGGACATCACGGTAATACGTATTATTTTTAAGCGTGCCTGTGCTTTAAATCTTCGCGCTATCGTGATAATTGCGACACAATAATTGGACACTGAAATTACATACAAAGTATGTATAAAGGCGTTTTTAAGAAAAGAAAAATTCGAAAAAAAAAATGAATGATTTAACAAGGCGATAACTCAAGTGAACAAATTTGACGTATCTAAAAGAGAGAAGTAACAGTAAGCTACACAGAGACGCGGATGATTCTTGAAAGTATTTTGCTAATTTTTATAAAATTCATAATTGTAAATGTAAAATTCATATTTGTATGAATTTCATAAATATACACATATAACGTATATTTAAATACAAGAAGGTTAAGCACATTTAACGTACTTCATTTATATGTGTAGAGATAATGAAGTCTTCATTATACATTCAAATCACATAGACTCGATATTCTTTATGATTTTATTTGAAAACTAGAGAATTGCATGGTGATTAATTAATAATGGTACTCAATTACTGGCTAGTGTATGTAAGTGTCTCAAATAATATCTAATTTATATAAAATAAGGAATTTGACGTAGGTAAAGATTGAATTCGAGATACAATTGAAACTGATCTTCTCGATATTCAATGTGTATTTTTTACTTGATTATTTTATAGTTTACTTTGGTTTAAAAAAAACTAATATTAAAATATGTATCGGTGTTTTTACGCGGCATTAGTGATTAGAATAGTCATGCGCTTGCTGAGTCATACAGAATGAAGAATATTAAAAAACAAATAAAATAGGCGTTTGAGAGTGACACACACCAGCCGATTTGCATCGTCTTCGGTTACTTATTTGTGCAGGGATACTACAGTAGCGGATATACATATAATAATTACTACAAATTTTCTATATTTGTTCGCTGTCCGTAAAAAATAATGCAAGTCTTTTATCACTATCTATCTACTATGTGTAAACTTGTAAAACGAGCGATGGCATCAGAAATTAATTTAATACATGCAGATTGTCAGTAACTTAGAAACAAACAAAAAGGCGGAGAACAAATTACACACCAATGTCTTTAAAACTGTACATTATTACGATAATATTAAACAAAAAAAAGAGTATAAGGAAACCGTAAAATAAGGCGCGAGCGCTGTATAATTTTTTATTCTGGTAAAGACGATGGATTCAAAGCAAAATTTATTCCGAGCGACTTTAGGAAGGGCAAGAAACGGCTCTTCTATGACTGTAACAGTGACTTTGCCGTCATGTATTGATATACGCAACAGATACAGAATCAAATACAAACTGTATACAAGCATTTACTCAAGGGCTTATTTTTTACATCACTTTTATATACTTTTCATTACAATGACGAGACTCCCATGATCCATGAATCTCCAAACTCCATTCGGCTTTAATTATATCTTTTTCATTTTCAGGAACGATGTGCACGGATATTTCGCCAATTCGAGAGTACCTGACAACTGTGATAATAGATTTAGTTTCTTTTCTTGTTCAAAAGATAATTTTAGATTGAAAAGTTACCTTTTTGTATAGAGTATATACTTTTTATACTGTACAAACAAAATGAATATATTTATATTAGTTCTTTACACTTTATAAGTGATACACGGGTAAATAGCTTTTTTAAGCTGCCAATGAATTTTCATTGAACTCAACGGATTTTTATTTTTTGATACTGAAAATACTTAAATAAAACTGACTTTTTAACTTTGTTTGTAGTTTTTTGATTAAAAAAATTCATTCATTTTTCCCTGTTACTTGAATGTTATAGTTAATTATTTGTTAATAGTCAGTACTCCATAGTTTGGCTAATACAAAATTATTGAAAATTACAGCGATTTTATGTAAATTAAAATTGCAATTGGTAGAGTAATGATTTTTTTTAATCTTTAATAATACTGCTATAAATACTATTTTTCAGTTACTTTGTACTCTTTTTTAAGTCTGAGTAGCTTACTGTTGAGGATATTCTTTTATTTTTTATTTCATTAATTGTTTTTTTTTTATTATAAATAAAACATAAAAGCTTTTTAAATTTTATTTAAATTCATACGTATTTAATAAATAGACGTACTGTGCTTGCGTGATAAAAACGTATTTGTTTTTCATAAGAGAAAAACCATTGAACATATTTGTTACTGTGTGAATGTCAGATAAGACATTTCAATATAGCTAAGAATAATGAATATTAACAAATTTGATGAATATACATTTAAAACGTTCAAATCATTATTAGAAAATACCGCGTTAATAAAGAAGTTAAATTCATTTTTACGCAACATCATGTGTCATTAGAAAATCAACAACTCATGAGATGCGCCACATTTTATTGAGCTTTATTGTCGTATATTTTATATTATATTTGTAAAAAAAAATTGTGTAAGAAAATGCTTTAATTCCTTTTAATAGTTAGGTATTGAGAAAGAAAATAAATTTTATGAAAACGAAAATTATTGAAAAAATTGCTATTGTACAAGTATTGAAGTCAGAACTAACAAAATTTTTTAATTTTATACTTACCTATAATGGTACAGCAGGTTATTGTATATGTATACAATAACACCGGATGGTGATAATTTGCAAGTGGACATCAAAGACTTTGTATAGTTATGAAAACTATATAAGCCTTTCCATCTCATCAGAGCCAATTTGTCAAATACATTCGTCGTCTTTAACTTCGACAACAGGGTCACCAGAATTTAAAAAATAAATTAGATTTTTAGAGAATAATTTCGCACGCCATTGAAACAAATTATTACTTTTTAGATTTATACAATTTTGAATATATACTATCCAAGTTCACTTGAAAATCGCAGATATTTGATTTGAGTGGAATAATTATTATAAGGGTTCCTTTGCTGAAAGCACTACTCAATTTTAAAATGAACTTCTCTCATATTATGGTTTTACGAAGAAGCTATACCTATTTTTAGTAATGAATAGTTTTAAAGAAATAGAATTACTTTAAGGAGTTTCTATAGTAACTACCTACGCTAGTCAAAACGCGAAAAACAGAAAAGAGAGAGAGAGAGAGAGATGTGCGACCATTGCTCCAATTCCGTGAAGTTTAAAATTGCCATTACTCAAAGAATTAATGAATATAATAGTCACACGGTCACGAGCCCAGCAGACGCTACACGTACTTGTCTGTGGCGCGCGGCCACGCGCCGTGATTACTCCAGATTGAATCTATATGTATCAACATGTAGTATTATTTAAACATCTTTAAAGTACCGTTAGCAGGGTTTCAATAGAAAATATTTTGGAGGTTATTTAGTAAATAATGCATCGACCTGGGTGACATTCTTTCTTATTTTTGAATTTATTTTAATACAAGCTACTATTCCTCGGTCGCTGAGGCTCCCTCGGAAGAATGTACTTATTTTAATTATTTTTTCTTAAAAAAGATGTGCAATCTTTATTATACTTTATAACGGCCGCGGATTTGAGTTGCTAGTCGCCGAATGGTAGATCCCTGTGATACCGGCATGAAATAGTCGGTAGGATCTGTATAGGAGCGCGCCTTTGGATCCTGAGGTCGTGGGTTCTAGCCCCGCGTCCGCGTACTTTTACCTCGATTTTCCTAAATTTTTTATTTTTTAAATGTATTTTACAAATTACATTTAGACATGATAGTTGGGAATTTTTTAAATCGTAAGTGTGGTGAATATATCTTTTTAAATTTTGTATTTTTAAAATATGTTTTATTATTTGCAATATTATTACAAGTAAATAATTTTTTGGCATTATAGATATATATACAATAGACTTAGCATAAGAGTAAATTTACTTAATATTTAAATTTAAGAAATTAATATAAAGTTTATTATAATATAAAAAGTGCAGAACACATAATATATATTTTATTTTAAAATTTCGTTAAGGAGGTGTCAAAGTCCTACAGTTACCACTCAAACTGTTTTACCGATCGGATATGAATAATTAGTAATAACTAAATAAATAGGTAAAATTATGCAAATCCCAAATACAGGTGCACTTCGTCTATTAATTATCCATCTTCTAGCAAAATTTCAAGTGAATATTTCAACGGCACCTTCAAAAATTTCTGCACCGAAAAAATAAGTATTTGCATCGAAATGAGTGCGTTTTTTCGGTGCAGAAATTTTTAAGGGTGTACTTGAAATATTTACT
>UELU01121809.1:0-13587 GCA_900490025.1 Megastigmus dorsalis
ACTTACACTATACTTTGGGGTTCTTCAAGCATATAGAGACGTGTTACAAGACCTACTAATAATAATAGTACCGCTAGAAGATCTATTTCAAAATTTATTTTTATACGAGTTAATGTTTGATTTAATTGAGACTCAGTGTTGTTTTTGTTATAAGTTTGATTGTCCATTGCTGTTTTCTCACAATTCTGTTAAGAGAAAGTATACAAATACATTATAAAGTACCTTGTCTTTGTCTATTGTCTCTAATTTCATACAACTATAACAATAATTCAACAATCCAAAAATAAATCAATTTCAATGTAAAAATTAAAATACATACCTGGCTTAATATCTTTTGAAGTATTACTTATATCGCTAGAAGATTGTTTATCACGTTCGTCGATTTCTTGAGTAGCCTGTCTAGCGTCGTTGCTCTGAGTTTTGTTCCTACGACGAACCTCCATCCTGGCTATGCTCCCGATCGAATATATTCTGAGAAAAAAATCGTACCTCGAGCAGCTCTTTCACGTTACCAGCATTTTCGTTTCAATAACTATTATCGCTCGCATCGAGTTTCCGTGGCGTTCGATGCGTTCGTAACAGATATAGAGAGATGTCCTGCTTTATGGAAAAAATATTCCTAATACCGTCCACGTTTACTTACGTGTAACATTCTTAAAATTCACTCGTCTCTGGAACATCTTCTCTCCAACGAATTAAACGTGTACTATTCTTTGATCCTCTCTCTTTTCTTTCGGGTCGTGCACACATAGCGACGTTATAGCCGGGCTAACGGTATCCTGGTCCTGCCTCTCAGCCAGACTGGATCCGCCGCCTGCGATCTGTCTTCCAGCAGAACACACACGATAATATAGGTACACTCCAACTCCTGTAGGGTGCATAGGGTCATGGCCATGGCATGGCGCTATTCCATTACCTGACTCCTTATTCCTATACTCATGTTCTTTTTATAGCTTTCCGAGGATAAATTTGCAAAACCATTAGCGCTCGCTTATAATATAACACCTAATGCAGCACAATCGTTCTTTTCACTATAGTCCATAGTGAGTATCTTGGAGTATATTATATGCAGTAACAATAAGTATTTTCGTCATGCGAATTAAACTTGCGGATCTTGCATTCTCGTAATATAAGTATATGCAAGTAGGGGAGATATCTGCATCTGTAATGATGCATGTTAATGATATCTCTTTCAAACTCGTCACTCGTTGACCTTCTTTAATAATCAAGCGAAACAAAGTCGCGGACTTTATATAAAATTGTAATTGAAAATTGCATACAGGCCATATATATCATAATTTCCATTTCGAATCTCACTTAGCGGTGTTATCATCGGATGGCATAATAACCAACGAATACATAGACTGTGTATTTTGCATTTTTGTTTATAATAAGTACATGCTTTCCCATATCTCTCCGAGTTTTCTAAAACATTTCATATATTAGGTATTATTTGAAAAAATGTCAAGTTCTTGCACAAAGCTTCGCGCGCATCAAAGCTATGGCAATTTGAATGTAGGTATACCTATATATATGTACGAAATCTTAAAAAGTTATTCCCACAATAAGTTACATTTGCGAAATATATTTGTGGATGCTTTTAATCTAGGCGGGTGCAGGTGTATTTTGAAGAAAATAGATAAAAAGGTCTACTGAACCGTTGAATAATGAATATTAGCAATGAAGAAAAATGTATCTACTTAATTTTAATGGTACTGTTAGGGTCGAGTTAGAGGTCTAGGTATCATAGTCTCAGTGAAGAAAGATCATATCTCAATTTTTTTTACCCAAAATAGTTGGGATAGACTCTTTACACTGAGGCGACAATATCGTAATAGCGCTGACTCGCCGATGATTAAATAATTAATTATTCATATAATGATTTGTATTATATACATACAGTAAGTACTTATGGTTATTAAAATCTATTGTCTTAAATATTATATTTATTTTATAAAACCTCCAAAAAAAGTTACTTCGTTTTTAATAGCGTTTTTCTTAATTTTGGACTTCGTTATGTATTTTACCATTCCCTTCAGCCTTAACTTATAAGTTCTTATAAAATCTTTATATTTTTCCATTCGTGATTTTTCAATTTTCAAAACAACTCGGCATGAGCTCATAGAATTCATTTTTCGAGAGCGATTAGAGGATTTAAAAAAATTATCACAACAATATGCGCATGTTCGTGCTACTACATCTGGTAACTGCTATTGCCAATATCTAAAATCGAAAGGTATAAGTACCTATATACCTATAGTTTAGATTTTTGATACGAAGTCGTTAATTTAAAAAAATGGTCAAACTCAAGTTCTTTTTGGCAATATTTTAATAGATAAGTATAAAGTATAGATATAAATCGAAGTGTACAGTTATAATTAAAAATTTTTCTTAAAACCTATTGTTTTATTGTAAATATTCACTTACTGGTGAGTGCTGATGTAAATTTACGATAATCCAACTATATAGGTGCAGCATTTGCAAATTAGATCATATTTATAGGTAGACTATTTATGCAGTCACGTCAGTTGCACGTAGAAACTGTTTTATATTTTAAGTTGGTAGTGGTCTAGTACACGGTGTAATTATTGATTGTTCGTTCTTTATATTTGACTGATTTGAGGTTAGTGTAACATTGTATTTTTGTGGATATGCATCAACAGGCAATGAATAACGACTTTTATACTTTTTACAGTAACTATAAATTATCCTCGAAAATAGCATATTTAATAAAAACTGAAAAGCTTTAATATTTTATAAAAGACACATTGACGGTGTCAGTAACAAGTAAGCAAATACAATGACATAGATAAATGTAATAATATAATTAAAAAATAGTGTATAATATTTAATTGTAAGTAAATTAGAAGATACTGCAAACTTAAAATTGCCGCAAAATTTATTTAACATGGATACAGACAGTGACACCCGCAGTGAAGAATGCTGCAGATCTGCTGTATGCGACACACGCGTGAGACAGGTTTTCGAGACCTATATCAATAAAATATTTTCTACGGCAGGATTCGTCAAGCATATGAACCAAAGGTGCACGAGAAATGACATTACAGGTTACATTTTGCTGTGCGAAGCTATCAAAAGAAATGCCAGTAAAAACGCTATGTTACTTTTGAACAATCATTGCAAAGCAAACATGGGTAAGCTTGATCCTAATAAAGACATACCTCTATTGTTAGCTACCTTAGCAGGTAATACTGAAATTGTTGAAAAATTATTGGATAAAGGAGCTCGTGCTAAGGTTAGTTTTCAGGATGGGAGGCAACCGTTACATGTTATTTGCGATAGGGAAAGTACATCGATTCCAGATGAATCTTCCAGAATCGCTATAGTAAAGCTGCTTATAAAATACGGAGCCAATATAAACGCTGCTGAAAACACAAATAGAGATACACCATTGATTTTAGCTGTACGAAGTCATTTTTGGGAGTTGACGAAATTTTTATTGAATAGTGGATGCGACCGTCACTCGATGAATAAGCATAACGAGACAGCTTTTCACATTGCTTTCTCCAGTAATGCAGGAATCGAAATGATAGAATTGCTTTACGACGACAAGTTTGATCTTTACCAAAAGGACAACAACGACTGTACAATCTTTTATTCTGCCGTGCGCAACTTGATGAATCCAGAGTTTAGAGTATGTGGACTAGACCCACTTGAGCCCAAGCGTTGTAACACAAACGTACTATTGCAGCCAATCCAATTTCTATTAGATCATGGGATTTCCGTAAACAGTCCGCTAGACAAGTGGGATAACAAGATTCTCCACATGATTTGCCTGAATAGCGCGGCGTATGCTATGGAGACTTTCTTGAAATACGGCGCAGAAGTCAATGCCAGAAATGTCGATGGCAAGACACCCCTTCATTTCTGCGCAGCTAATCAATCGGTAGATTTGGTTCAACTACTTTTGAATTACAAAGCCGATGTGACGGCTCTGACAAACAACGGTCAGTCAGTGCTTCACTTTGCAGCTGCCAACGAGGATGATCGTGTTTTGAAATTGCTTTTGAAACACGATGGACTCGATGTGAACGCCAAGGATAAGGACAGTTTTACGCCACTTTTTAACGCAGTTTGGAGCAACCGTTACCCGAATGTGAAATTGCTTCTCAACAGCCAGGTAAATGTTAACGAGAGGATAATCAACAATCAGGTTGCACTTCACGTCGCGGTTGACCAGATGCACATCAGCATCGTTCATGATCTACTTGAACATGGCGCTGATATCAATGTCCTGGATGATTATGGCAATAGTCCTGTAACCATATCTTTAAATCAAATAACCGAGCCTCCGAATTCGGATTGGTCGGACGATGATGCTGATGGGATACCACCTGCAGAGTCAGTGCAAAGGATATTGATAAAGCACACAGCTAAATTGCATTGTTTGGGTTTGCATGTGAGCGATCAAAGTCTGCGCATAATGACAGATTCTCACTTTGAGGATTATTTTAATGGATGCGTCAGTGAACTGAATCGTATGAAGGAGACAATGATCGTACCTACCATCTCTTTTCTTAACGTATTAACGAATGATACCAATAAGCTACTTAGAAACGTGCGGGATGACAATTTTATAGATGCTTTGAAAAGCAGCAATTATAAAGATAAATTTGTTATATACTGTGATAACATCGAGTATAATATAGATTTGGCAATACTTAGACGAAATCTATTAAAAATATCGACGAATAATCTCATTCGCATTGTTCAAAATGTACATAAATCTTGGGCTGATATCCACTTACCGATTTTAATCGTAGAACATATATTAAGTTATTTGAGTATAACTGATTTAGAAAATTTCTCAGTTGTATATAAGCATTATCCTGAAACGTCTATGAAAATAAACAGTTTAGTGGCGGCCCAAGAGGTGAAAGCCTTCATGTTATCGTGCTGGCAGAAAGAACTTCTCCAACAACTAATGCAGGATTACCATACTAGTATATGATCTTTCAGTGTATGGTACGGCCGGTATGGGGAAAACTGATACTCAAGTTAGTACGCTGATTTTCGATGGCTGGCACGGGTTTTTTTCGGTACCAAACGGCGTTGTAGTAGCACAATTTCAGCTGCTAGCCTTATCGTCTCTCTTTTTGGGATTAGGTGTTCTGATTCACATATGCCAATATGCGTTTTTCCAATGCATTATTATATTCTAATTTTAAATTTGATACGCATTTGCAATTTATCTTTCTAAAATACTTGAGACTTGATACGAATAAATTTTTCGGCTGGAAAATTGTTTAAATAGCATGAGACACTGATTTTCTTTATCAGTTTTGCAATAACAATCATTTTGCAATGTCAAATTTAATATCTATTGTCAAATTTGCAATCAGAGCGATTGAAAACTCCCGAGTAAATTTTCGGCTGCAAAATCCTTTTAATAGCATGATGATGAAACACTGAGTTCGTTTATTAATTTTGTATTTGTATTATTGTTTATTTCATTTTGCATTGACAAGTATTTAAGAAAGATAAATTACAAATGTGTATCAAATTTTAAATCAAAATATAATAATACATTGGAAAAACGCATATTGGTACATACATGTGAATCAGAACACCTAACCCCAAAAATAGAGACGCTAAGGCTAGCAGCTGAAATTGAGCTACTAAAACGCCGTTTGGTACCAAAAAAAACCCGTGCCAGCCATCGAAAATCAGCGTACTAACTTGAATAGCCATAATTCCGATACTATCATCGATTTATCTGATACCGTATTATGAATTTTCTACTCCTGATCACAGAAATTTAAGGTACTACTTTGAGTATCAGTTTTTCTGGTGATATATATTCTTTCTCCGTGTAATCATCACGCGCTCGTACACCCTTGTATGAAAAGATTTTTAATTTAAGAAAAAAGAATCATCTCCTAATGCACAAGGACATGTATATTTGACCAAATTTTATTTATCATAACTTCGGTTTCAATTGATATTGAAACCCGAAAATTAAAGCTGAAGCCCTCAAGAATATGATTCAGCAATGCAAAAATTATTTTAGTTAATATAATTTATTATACGTATGAACGAAGTGAAAAATGTTAAGGAAAACTCGATCAATGGCGGGATAGTTCATGAGCCGGAGGTTTGTAAAGGCCGAGTTGATCGCATTCTGTATTCACATAGTTACGATGAATTTATTACACAGTTGTAGCTTCTGTATATGGATGTTTTAAACCCAGGTAAACTGTTGAATAATCAATATAATAAATACAATAAGTAGTTGAAATGCACTTCATTACTATATATTCTATATAATTATTTTAAAAATAATTATAATTTATTCATTTCCAATTCACTATAATGATATAAATAACTATTAAATTTTACTACCAAATCGATTTACACTTCGAACTTTATGCTATTTTATATTATTTTATTGTATTTCAGACATGTGCGAAATCCAATTATAAATAAATCAGATAATATTACACACGATATAACGTGACATGTATAACAATAATTTACTTTTCCATTCGTGTATTTAATTATATAAAAACACAGTATAGTACGAACTGTTATATATATATGTTGTTTGTGGTAAACCTTTTTTAGATTAAAATAAGAACAATCAAAATCAACCGCTGATAGCTTGTATACTTTTAGTCACTGTAAGCTACCGCCTCTAGCGGCGAAACATGGGATGGATAAATAAATGCGCTTTGGAGTGGTGATGCTGATGAGCAACTTTTTTGCAGTTTTGCTTAACAAAGTTACGTTTACGTATGTTCCGATGAAATTATATATTTTTATATATTTTTAAGAAGACTTATTATTAATAACATTGTGCGATTTTTTAAAACTACTAATAGAAACTTTGATTATAAAACAGTAGTTTGTAATAATTATTCATGAAAATGATTTGTATCGTTAATGTACATAACTTGCACAGTGTAAAAATGACTTCAAACGAGGTGCTAATTAATTTGTATTACTTACTTAGAACCATATGTACCCAAATATAACAATTAAATTTTATGTCAAAGTTTATATTTCTTAATAATAAGGAATCCATATAGAACCTTGTTCGCCAAAAAAAAAAAAAAAAACAAGTGATTTTTTATTGTAAAATTAATTACTTTATTTAATAACATTTAATTATAATTATCATTTTTTATTAGTAACAGAAAAATTTTAACTCGCAAGATCCTGCAAACAAAAAAGCCAATACAACCTCGATAAGTTTTGTCTGCAACTTTTCTATTTTTAAAATTGATAGAATGAATATCTCACCTGAGATATACAGGATTGCCGTGCAAAAAAAACTGAAAAAGTATTATTATAAAGAAAAATTTTATCAAACAGGCTTCAAGAATCTAGTAATGTCTCATATACATAAATTGCCTTATTGTACCATCCATCATATCAATGCTGTATTGAAAAACACAATGCAAAACCTCTTGAATCCAAGTAACCGTCAGTTTTTCAAACAGTAAAATATAACTTACAGACAATGATTATCAAAATGCAGTAACAGTCGATAATCGGATAACCACACGGTAAAAACAAAACACTATAATCACATAAAACATTTCAATGGCACCCATCATTATGTATAACACGCATCGCGCATCAAAACAAAACAGTCACGCAGGTCACGCTTATCCTACAAAGGATTCACCGTATAATATATAGGTACACCTCGAAGCAGTACTGCACGTCGTCCCCGTTACTCTCTTGCACTCTATCGAGATTTCAAATTTCAGGCGGGCAGATTGCAGCGCACCTTTATAGACCGTTAACGAATCCCTTTACTGTTTCCCGTCGATTCGCGGCGTTTGAAAAGAAAAAGCCTTCTAACCTATCACCCTCCGCCAGCATCAAATCGCAACAGCCATCAATAAATAATAAAAGAAGCAAAAAAAACAAACACCTATGCAATAATGCAAGGGTACCGTGAGTGCGAGCCGTGTCGTGTGGCGCAACGTAGCGGGTCCGATAAGAACGCGTATAAAGCGACCAGCGCGAGAGAGAGAGGAAGTATATAGATAAAAAGCACGTATATATATAGTAATGTAGTATATGGCCAGGGGCGGCGCGCGAGAGCGTGCTAGAGAGAGAGAGAGGCAGCGAGGAGGCGCTCGAGAGAGCACAGCGCCGAGGCTCGTCGTCGGGTGCTAGGGGGAAAAAGTAGTGGGGAGCGGCTGGCATTAGGTAGTGTGCGGTCGCGATTCGAGCGGCGCGGAAGGCTACTAGGCTTCTCCTTTCTCGGATACTGTACGTACAGCAGCAGCAGCCAGCAGCAGCCAACGGCAGCATCAACGGCTCTCGGCCTACGTGCGGAGAGGCGAGAGTGGCAAGAATCGTATCTTCTGCTTGGCTCTCGGACGGGCGACCGCCGCCGCCGAGCCGAGCTTGCCAAGCCTCTCTCGCGCGCAGTCAGTTCATCGGTCGAGCTGAATTGAGCTCTCGTCTCGCGCGCGGGGCCTGTCATCATCGTCCGCGACCTCGTATACGGCGACGACGACGACGACGACGACGAGGAGAATAAGGAACGACACACGGGACTACTCGGTACTCGCTCTCCATTACACATACACAAACATACATATCATACCTACATATATATACAGACGATATAGGTGCTGTCGGGTTGAACTCGCGGTGTTATCGCATACGTTGCATTAAGGTGTTGGGAGGGTTGTATACTATACACAGATAGAATACATACACGTACGTACATATACACTCATATATATAGATATATATATACATATATATATATATCCAGGGGGGTTGCAAACGGCGAAAAGCGAGATAAAACGCCGCCGCTCGGAGCTACAAGGAAGCAGCAGCAGCAGAAAAGGGCTCGTGCTCTCTCTCTCTCTCTTTGTCTCTCTCCCTTTGGTATAGCCGCGATATCAGGGACGGCAAAGTTAAATGTACGAGGTGAGCATCAGCAGTAGACGGGCCGGGATGTCGAGGAAGCAAGAGCAGCAGAAGGAGCAGAAGCAGGCGACGAGGGCGATGTCGTGCAACGACACCGATTGCCACTACCACTACAGCTGCAGCTCGCGCACCGACTACTACGACTGCTTAGCGCGCTAGAAACTTCGGTTATACATTTCCAACTGAGAGAAGAGTAACAGAGACGACACGAGACCGGAGGAGAGCACATCGCGCACGACGGCGGCTACTAACGACCTCGGCCACTACGGCGAGAGATGGGCAAGAAGAGCGCCAAGCGGAAAACACGCTGGAGGACCCTCAGCATTGGCAGTGAGTGTTCAACCGCAAAAATCTCTAACTGCTTCCGACTGCCTCTGTCGTGTGTGTGTGTGTGTGTGTGTGTGTATGTGTGTGAGTGTAGGGCCCTGTTAATTTTTTTTTCCCGCTCGTCCCCGCCGCTGTACGTAATGACAAAAAAAAATAGCTTGCCGCTGGGAGGCTGTTCTGCTGCATGCCCTCTCTCTATTTCCCTCTTCCTCCCTCTATTTCGCTCGGAGAGCCCTAGTACCTGTGTGCATTGTGTGTTATGTACGAGAGCGGACCGAGAGCTACGTGTGACGTAATACCCGTGTACGGAGCTCCCCGCGATCATCGAGAGACTCGTACGAGTGTGTGTGTGCCTGTATGCATGCATCCATATAGGTGTGTGCGTGTGCGCGGTGTATGTCTATATGCACATACAACACCTTCGAATCTTTTGAATACCCCCGAGCGCAAGCTCCATACCGCAAGCTCGGTCGGCCTGGCCGCGCGGCGCCCTGAGGTAGGCACAACTCAGATCGATCCGCCTTTCTCTCTTTCGCTCTCTTTTACGCGACTCCGTATACGGCACATATACACACTTGCACACACACCATCTCTCTCTCTCTCTCCAGCTGTGTGTGAGTGTGTGTGTGTATAGATGAGAGTGCACCTGCACGCGGCAGGCTTGTCTTCCTCTTTTATGCCAATTATCAAGTCCCCGTGTGTAGTCCCCCTTTCCCTCTCTCCACCCCGTATATAGTCGGTTCTTCATTTGGCTCGCCGCGCGCGACCCTGTGTGCACTTTTCATGCATGCACTGGCTCTTTTTTATTTTTTTTTTTATTTAGTGCCGTGTGTGGCTGGACACACTACTCTCTTGTCGATGCATTATAGACGGGTCTCTATTTCTAGACGAGGAAAGGTGTGCGCGCCGTATATACATCACACGTACATATACACGTTCTCGTGCGTGATATCACGTGGTTCGATGCACTAGAGGACTAGGGGAGAACTGTCGATCGGTTGCGCGCGCGTATACATGTGTGTGCATCTCTGAGTGTGTGTATAGAGACTCGAGTCGAGAGAGCAAAATGCCGGATTGCCGGCTAACGAATTCCGAAAACTCAATCGTTTCTGCGACGCGTGCAGATGGAGCTCTACGCTAAACATGCCTTTGATTGATAGATAGTTGAGAAAAGAGAGGTTGGACGTAGGCTCGAATGGACAGATGACAGCTAAGAGCGGATTCTTTATATATAAATAGCAAATTGCACAATCTGTGGATTTTGGGTTAAGTTGGGGGGCATCATTGGTTCGCGAGTGAGATTTGTTTGTAAGTATTCTCAGGTTGCGAGTAATCTGGATATTCGATATTGCCCACACGCAGCGAGCAGAGTTAAGAAAATTGGAGTGTGTGTGTATATATAATGTCTGGTGCGCTCGTGTAACAGCGCGCGTTTCATAACGCGTTGTACGTCGTCCGTGCACAGCACCGCGCGATATTGTGCCGGGAGAGGAAGAACAGATATATACGCATCTTTGTCTCTCTCTCTCGCGCTCTCTCTCGCTCTCTCTCTTTCTGTCTTGCGCGTACTTTATATATCTATCGTAAAAAAAGAACTGGGGACGAGAAACGAGAGAGAGAGAGAGAAGGGGAGTCCGGTAATTCTCTGCCATGCGCTCGCCGGAAATCATCATGCGCCGAGTAGCAACGTAGCGGCAGCCGCGTGTTCTCGCTCTTCTTTCGCTTGCGCCTCCGCCTGATATTATATACACTTTCTCTCGTTGTCCCCGCTCGTCTTTGACACTCGACGATTTTCATATATTTAATAGGATCGATTTGCTTGTGCCAGAGGTCTGCATTGGTTTGATGGCTATTATCGATTTTTCGCTCCATCATTACACGTTGTCAGGTGGTGGCAAGTCCTTTATAGCCTTGGCAGCTATTGGTGTGGCATTGATACATATGTACAGTGACGGATGTGCATCTTCAAACTGTATAGTTGAAGTATCACGAAATTTTCCATAACACACGAAATGAAATGACGCGGATAGATAGCAATGATTTATTTAACTTATCCGGATTTAAAATACTCGTTACTGCCTTCTCTCTGTTTTTTTATCATCTCAGATACGGATTATCACGAACTAAGTGTATATTATGCTTGTGGAAGAAAGAATCAAAAAAGAGAAGATCGGTTATAGCTTTCGTTTTTATCTCCAATTTCGTATACGATAAGCCGTAGTCTCAAAGATTTTCCGCGGTCAATTGTTGTTGTTGCTCCTCTCGAAATCTTACAACATCGCGCAATCCCATGTTTTCCAAACGCTCTTGATATATATATATATATATATATATATATATCCACTTCTAACAAGAAAGCATCAATCATTGAAACATTCAGTACTTATTTGCAGCGGGTATACACAACATACTAAATGAAACATCGAGTTCCTCCAGAATGCTTCAATTAATGATTATATCAGATGTGTCCGCATCGCGATGCTCTTTTTTTCCCTAGTAATCGCAACGAGACTGTTTCGCTTTTTTGCAACCACTCGACGCATTTTATCGTCGTACTCGCATCCTCGCGGCTATTTTCAAATGCCCGTACTATTTTTCCAAGAATGTCATTATTCCACTTTTCTAACTATCTAAGCAAATTAGCCTGCGGCGCAACTATTGCTATCGCAATCGACGAAGTTGTACGTAGTGGTCTCTTTTTGTGCCCATCAATATCCATCGCTTACTCGCGCAATATTAATATACTTTTTTTCTTTTCTTTTTTAATACGGTAAAATTGACCAACTTCTATGAGATTGAACAATCAAGAAGGGGGTACGACGTATACGTGTATGTGTGTAGCGCTAGTTTATGGGTGGGCCAGACACAGCCCAGCAGATTGAAGGCACACCACGAGGTTACATACGTTCACAAAACGTTGCAGAAGTAAATAATTGAGCAGTGGCGACTCTTTAACTTTCATGTCAATTGCTATATACGCACTCCCTCTGTTCCTTTCCTCTGTTCTCTCTCTCTCTCTCTTTCTCTCTATCTCTATCTCTTTACACGGTATTCATCAATTACTTTCTATACCGCGCTGTATATATGTATACACGCACACCACGTTTTGTCTACGTCCATTTTCCCCATTCATCCGGCGCGCAACGCGCACATGCACACACACACACACACACACACACACACACAATTCACGGCAAAATCTTTCAATTATTTCTTAATGGAATTAAATTTGCTCGGCCCGCGTGCGTTTAATGAACAACTTTCCTCGCGCTTATAAACTCAAGTTTAATGAAATGTTGATTTAAATGGTGCTATATACGTGGTTTTATATACATATATACACTCACATGTATATATATTCGCATTTGCCGTGCGGCTAAGATAAAGCTAAACTCCATTAAAACTGCACGAGCTATATATTCCACCGTGAAGTCGTTAGTTGGAAAGTTCGATATAGTATTTGGCGAGTATAGAAAAATCGAATATTCTTCGCTCTCGTGCGCGTGTGCACATATATGTATATATAACTGCGATGGAATTTTACAAAAGAAAAACAATAGATGCGCCTATACACACACACACACACACACAGATGGGGATATAAGCCGATCGAAAGAAAGTTGGAGGGAGAGCTATCGAAGAAAAATGTACGTTACAGTTACACAGTGCGCCACCCCATAAATATACATACCTACATCTGCTATGTGGAAAGCTTTTTTTCTTTTCTTCTTTCTTTCGTCAATCTATAGGCATTTGGCCCGGGAGGGAGGAACACACAGGGAGAAAGAGAGTGTGTACCCGCAGAGAAGAGCGAGCTAGAGAGAGAGAGAGAGACCGTCTCGTTACGGAAAGCTAATCGATAAACGTCGCGTCTCTATAGTCTCTCTCTCTCTCTCTCTCTCGCTTTCAATCGGCCTTGTTGTCTAGCATAGGAAATGAAACTGCCGCGAGTGCAGCCGGACGATTCTCTCTATGGGGTAAATGTCCTTTTCGTGTACTTCCCAGATCTCTACTTACACACTCGCGAGACGTATATATAACATAAATAAAAACAAACACGCAAGGTTGAGATAAAAGGATTGTCGCGACGACGAAAAATGCGCGAAGAAAATGTACAGAGAACGTATCACAGAATAATATACACAGAGACACTGTAGACGCAGACGTATATTATACACCTGCATTGTACGTGCAGCGGCGCGGCCAATGTCTCTGTATATAAGCGCGCACAGTAGTCGCTTATGTAATGCGCGCGCGATGCCTTCGAACTCGAGTAGCGAGAGAGACCAGAGACCCGCTAGAACATTACCGAGGCATTGGTTGTTATATATATATATATAT